>CM056173.1:33842309-34081599 GCA_029691765.1 Entomobrya proxima
GTATCACTTGCGTATGGAAACATAATACTTAAAAGTGAGTTGTTTTTTCTCTCTGGAAAAACATGCATTAGCTTGCTTTTATGCTTTGTTTTCTCTTTCTAAGCCAATTTTGTACTCATCACGAAGTATTTTTCTTCGTCGTGTTTATATGCTGCCTCAAAAAGAATAAAAGGCTCCGGTAAAAGGTAAACAAGGACAAAAATAAAAGTTGGATGGGAAAAAGTTGACATTATTGTGGACATTGAAGTTTATGTTTATTACGGGGGAGAAAACGCTGCTGCCATATAATTACTGCGCCTTTATCATTTTACTTTATTTATAGTTCAAACGATAAAAGGATATGTCCATCATGATTTCTCTGGACTCGTTAGCTATATTGGATATTTTTACGTCACATTTGCAATTTTCCCAATTACTTTTTTTCTGTGACGAGATGCGCTTCTCGTTAAATTCGAAGCAGTTATCAAAATTGGACGCTGGGCTATATTTTCCGGTGGCACTGGAATAAAGATTAAGCGTCACGTGTAAATTGAATACAAGGAGAACTGCCTCTATTCGTTACTCTGCACGGCAGCAAGAGTAGCAGAAGTGATTAGGTTTATAAAAGTATAGAGTGGAACCTTTGATGTCCTTTCTTTTTTTCCATGCCCACTTTCTCCCGTTACTTCTCTTTTTCATTTTCTCTTTCTGTCTCTCTCTCTCATCCAGCTCTCAATCATTTGAAAGAACTTGATAAACAACTTGATTGCCAGAGTTTTGCCAAGCTAAATAGGACAAGAGAGAGTTGTCTATATAAAAATCCACTACACACTACACTCCATATTATACTCATCGCGTCTCTTCAGAGAGCACAATGAGAATGGGACAAACAAAAGAAAAGTCATTGCGAGTGATTAGTTTTGTAATGGGAAAATCCCGAGGCTGTTCATTCTTTGGTCCCATGTTTCCCATTTAATATCATGTTTAATATAAAAGAATGGCTCATATAGAAACGCTCTCCTTTTGGATAAACGCTGAAGTGGCTGGTAAATGGAGCCATTCTTTGGGCAACAAACAACAACATGCTACCACCACCACAACTTTTCATAATGCTATCACCGCTACTACTGCTACCAATATAATTTTTTTTTGTTTGGTTGTACAAAACAGTCATCATCAGAGGAGGATGACTACTATATTGCAGTAAAAAGGAGTTTGAGAAACATAATAAAAGTCGATTGTGCACAAAACTGGAGAATACGAACGTACACTTCATCTTGATGATGATAACAATGAAAGTAAAACTCCATATAGGCGCAGCAGCATAAGAGTAGCCTTTGAATTGCACAGAGAAAACGTATAATAGGACCAGTATGTATCAACAACGGCAACAACAACAACAATAACACAACCGCAATATGACACAAGACCCATATATAATAACCATAAATACCTCAAGCTATGAATATAATATTAGTAGACTGAGCATTTTGCTTAGAGAAACTTTTTCTCGAGCTCAAAAAATCGCACAATGAAAAAGTGAATAAAATGTCAGTTGCCCGTTTACGTCTTTGTTTCCTTTTTTATTGCACAATGGAACGGAATGCTTAAAAAGAGAGAGAAGAGGAGAGGAAAATAAGTGAAATGGAGGACGCGCTTTTTTATTTTGGGTTTCTTGTATTATTATTATGATTATCATTGTTATTGCTTATTATCGTCACTGTCATCGTGCTATTATTGTTACTTTTATATCCCTTTGAAAGCCTTTCCTAATGATGGGACAAACTAGGTTTCTTAGCATGAAAAAACACGCAGCATTATGAAAGCATGAGCAATAAAGGAATTTTCACACCGATTTCAAATTATGAAATCATTTGCCTTTTTTCTGAAAGTAGCCAAAATACCACCAAAAAATCTTTCGTTACATTCATGTCGATTCGCATTGGCATTAATTTGCTTTACGTAGATGATAGCCCATCAAACACGTTAACCCAACGTATTAGTGCCAATGGAATTGTCAGTCTTTCCATTTAAAGATGCACGCAATTAAAGAACCACTATCCAGTTACTTGTTCTCGTATTTACAAACTAGTTACCTTAACAATCTCAGATATCAAAGTCGACCAAGAGAGAAAGATAAAGAAAGTAATTTAAACCAGCCAATTTTTTTTTGTTGAAACGCAACACAGTATTATTATGTGATACATTGCAACAAGGGTCTTTTGTCTCTAAAAACGCAGACAAGTTGGTTTTACATCCAACTAAAAATTCTGAGGAGGAGAAAGCATAACAAAAAAAAACGAGCAAGGGTGTGTGCTGCTGCAAGGAAATAGGAGGAGATGTGAATGGAAGAAGTTTAACAAGAAAGCGTGGTTGCTCATCGTGTTGATTATATTACAACAACTAGCAATAAGTAGCTACTACTAGAAAAGTTTTAGTGGTGGCAATAATGACTACCAGGCTTTTTCCTTCTTTTCTCTAAATGCTTCTCTTAGAAGTTCTCATTTTGATTGGAGAAAGGTATACATGCACGCACACAGTGTGCCATATAATAAGTATTACACACGTAGCCATCAATTTCCCCTCATCATGATGACGACGATAATCACAACAAAAAAGTTTGGAAGAGCAGACAATAGCACAGACCATATTATCATCCTCTTCTTTAAATCACAACATCGTCATCACTACACGATCTCTACACTCCATCGAGTAACGTCATTCTTTTGCCTGCGTATTAGTGGAGTAGTAGTAGTATCTGTTGAAATATTATCTTTTTTCCCATTGTTCATTATTTTAGTCACTTTTCTTGCCTTCTTTCTCCCTGGCAATGAATTCTCTCTCTCTCGCTTGCTCTCCTCTCTTTTTACCTCTTAATTAATGGAGCTGTTGTCTGCTGATGAGTTCATCTCCTTTTTGACTCTTTCCTGATCATCATCACTTTTGATGGCTTTGCTCATTCTCTCTGAACCACCCCGGCGGGCCACTCTCGATAATGTGATGTGTTTAATGAAATATGTGCCTTGTCGATTGTACGTTTTTTATAATATTTATATTGGACCATTATTACCATAATGCCTGCTTATATACAAAGTACATGCACTTCTACTGATCTCTGTCTCATCGAGATTCAAACTAGACTGATAATAGAGCTTTAGAAAAATAGAAGACGCACAAGGCATACACTTATAAAAACGTAACTGCAAAATTGGGTATGCAAAAGCCCATGCCTATATGATAATATAATCTGTAATATGAATTGAATGCACCCGAAAGAATTCTATTTAAAATGTAATAGCAAAACAAAAGTGAGTAGTTAGGCACTCTTTTCCATTACAACCCCTATTATTACCCTTTTTATTCTGCACATTCTGTTGACTAAGATACACTGTTGCCCTGGAATCGGTTTTAGATACAAAGCTGTTAGAAAAAGTAACGTGATGATGCCTCGGAAAAGTGAGAGCGCAGGGGTTAATGTGACAGCACAGTCCTCTCAAACTCTCAATTCACTTTGCATTTCCCGTTTTCATTTGATAAACCACCATACGGTCGTCGCATCCTCCTACCAAATCTCTCCATTCCAATTATTGACTTGGATACAAGTTTTCCCTTTTTTTACTCTTTTCCACACTGACCGTATATTCTGTCCCCTCGTTTTTTTCCTCTCTATTATTATAAACTCTTCACTAGCTCGTAATGATCTTGCTTGTTGAGCTAAAGTAGATTTACAAGTATAAATGCAGTCAGTCAATATGCACTTATCAGAAATCCAATGTGAAAAGATTATCTCCTATTTCTTCTGTTCTCTTCTGTAAAATGGGTGTCCTGTGTCATGCGGTGCAACGATGCGTTTAATTATGGAAATGGCGTGGTTAAAGATACATTGGCACGGAGAACCAAGGGGAAAATGAAATGTTTTGTTAGTAAACATTTTTTCAACCTCATTACCAGCTTTGAGCAAACGAATCTCCCATGTTTACCGAGTGACAAAATGCTATAATACCTTATTACAAGGGGACATTTAAGGTCTCGTGACTCGTTAGACATGTGACTCGTTAGACAATACTTTTAACATGGTCCATTTTGTTCACAAAGTTTATTTTGATATTGTAAAATTTCTAAATTTCTCAGACATTTTTGAAACTTTGTAAAAAAAATTCCGATTATATGCAAACCAATTTCCCATGGTACTTACCTTGTATATTTGAGTAAAAGTACATTTAAAAACAGCAAGTGGAGAACGGAAGAAAAGGGAAACAGACTCATCATCAACAATATCCCTAAAACATAATCTCCATCATCGCCTCTTTAATACTTACTTCCTGGTACTTGCTTTACCATCCCACCACCATCAAACCATCAAGATCAATTTTTTGATTACTTTTGATCGTACAAACCCTCTTCAAAGCTTTGAGTATCTTTCTATTCATTCTCGGCTGTTGATGTTGCTAGTACTACACCACACAAGCCTTCCCCGACTTACCCTTAATAGAGGCTTTATATACAAAAATGGAATCATGTAAGCCAACGCCACGACTAGATCGACAACCCTAATAAGATGCTTAAATCACTGCTCTCCTGAGTATTTCTATTACGTGTAACTTTTTTCTTATTTCGTTTACTTTTACTCAACTCAACACAAGCCCAAAATGCACACACTCGCATTATTCATGTCTTTTTTCCAGAGACCATCATAAAAGCTCAGTCGGCACCATTTGGCACTTTGCTATCCCGATTTAGCCACCACATTTATTTCCTAATATTTCCCCTGTGAATTCAGCCCGATTTTCCTCCTCGATGTGCCACGATAGATTATTGTTATTACCTATATACGCGAGCTGTGTGTGTATATGAAATTAGGCTCAATGAAGATGTATCCCACATTGTTGTTCAGAGAGTTGCACTCATCATTTTAAGATTATGTTGTTAAAGGGATATTATTATGATTATTTACCAACTGAGAGAGAAATTTATTTTGCACTTGCAGCTCCAGCATGGTTCCCAATGCTTAGCTATAATGCCCACTTGAAATGAAATGTTTGCTACGCAAATATTGAATAAAAAATCTGTTTGGTAACTTAATTATATATTTGACATTGTTTGCCTACATACGCGCAAATACAAACTGTGTGTATCTTTGTCAAGTGCACGCTGCGTTTGTTTATGATCATTATATGTGGCATTTAAGTGCACACTCCAGCTATTATATAAAACATACGGTTTTCACTCAAAACGCCAATAAATGAAAAAAAAATGCTTAAGTTTTAATGCAATGACAGGCATGCATTCATTCATGGAGTATACAAGTACGTCTTTAATGATCATTGACCGCAAAGATTTCGATTTTCATAACTCCTTGTATTTCCAACCACACAATGCAGTTTCTAGATTTTATTCTGCGATCATCAAGTGAGTGGACGTGGTCACACGCATGCATACTGAATGCGTAGCACTTGAAAACAGTCATTGTTGCATTTCAAGTGATCAAGTTTTTTAAACCATTGATTGCAAATCTACTTTAGTGTGTAACAAAAATTCTACCAAAAGTTAGTTTTAATAACCGACAAAATATATAAGTACTTCAGAAACAATACCACTTTGATGATGACAACTTCACTCAGCAGACATGTTTTAATGCAATTGAGTGGTACAAAAATTATATCGAAACTTTTATTGTATCAGAATGTGAAAGAGTGCATATTATCAGGAAATAAATGGTAGAAGTATAGTGACTTTTAAAACATTTTTAGGGACTGTACTGAGTTACAACTTAAGCCTAAAGACATCATCGGTTATATGTACTTCGTGGGAAACGAATCACCAAAGTCGCCTTAAATCACATTCAATATGTGGAACACATATTTACAGGATTCACCTAATATACGCCTTTCGTAAGAGTCTACTTGAAAAAGGAAGAATTTTTATTTACACTCACCATCGATTCCAAAGCATTATATATAGCACATATTTATTCTTTCAATTTCAGTTCAAAGACGTAGAATAAGACCGATCCGCAGTGGATAGCAAAACTAATGCATTAGCATTCAAAAGTTGAGCGTACAAAATTGAAAAGAATTGACTCCTTCGTGTGACAGTAGTGAAAGTAGTGACTGTAGTGTTGAAAGGGAACAACACAATCTATCTTATCTCTATGTGATCAAAAGAACGATGAACATTTTTTTACAATTCTCCAACTGCCAAAAGCTATCCGGCAACGAAAGAGAACACAAAAGGCAGCACTTTCACGAAAATTAGACTTCGATTGAAGTTATTGTAGATCTATCTTTTTCCCGTTTTCGCCTCTGCTCATCATTGCACTTTTTAATGCAAACTTATAGCAGGCGACACTATTCAATATTGTTGTAAGTGTTGAAGCTTTACTTTTACTACTTGGTACTTATGCTTGGTACTCCTAAGCTCTGGTATAACTACATGGCTGCCAGATTTTTAAAACCTGCAACATTCATCGGAAAGCAATTCCCTTAAGTTGTTAAAGGTGATGTAAATGGTGATTGAAAAGCTGCTTCTGCGAGATCTCAGCATAATATTTAGCCGTAATAAGTATTTTAGTTAAAATTAATTTTTCTTATATTTCATAATAACATTTCATGTTATAGGATTTTTATATTACAAAACATGACTCTCATCTTAGCTGGATGCGCTTGTGTGGGTGGACGTGGACATGTTTGACCATTGGTCTTTTCTTTGAAAATCATGGAAACGTTCTTAAATTATAGAATCTTCCTTTCACCAAAATCACCAAGTTCTCAGTAAAGCATGTTACGCACACCCAAACGATTTTCGACTTAAAGACCCCATAAGGTTTCACCATTTTTCCAATCTTGATAATTACATCTTTTCACACACGGACATCGTCACCCTTCAAGATATCACAAAATCCGAATAAAAAAGCTATAATCTCCTATTGAGATGAAAATTTCATAAAGGCTTTTGATTCGTTTTTGTGCGTAATTTGCAAGAGACAAATTTAGTTTTCCAATTTCCAATCTATAAAGCATATTAGCGTAAGTTTTAGTTGACCACACAATACCCAAATAAGCATTAGCACTGTTATCAAGAGCAAATTGGACTTATCAATTCCTTTGGAAATATTTTATCTAATATAATATTAGTATATGGTATGGCTAGCTCCTATTATATTTTTAATACAAGCACACCCTCTCTATAGCGGGGGATTGCATAATGTGTAAGTAAACCTACAACAATAATCTAAACCGAGCTTCTCAAGCTGACAAATGGTAACAATTTTTTGAGTACAGCTTAATGTATCGAAATCTGGTAACAATTTCAAAAAACGCGTGACAATGATGATTACAACCAATCCATTTTCATTTCTTCTCTAATGAAAAAGTATTCACTCGTTTGCAAACAGTGTGAATATGTAAGATATACAATAATAGAGAGCTGTTCTACTAAATAAATGCTATATTTAAGAATGTTTATATAAAGAGACTTTTTAAGTAGTTTTTAAGGCTGAAAATGTTACAAGCACAACACAAAAGGTATATGAAGTCGGTAGCATTCTGATTTGTAGTCGGTCTTCTAGCAGCAATTCAAGCAAAATTGCTTTCAAAAAATGAACATTTTCCCATTGCGTGAAGGAAGCAGGCAACTTCCAAGTTTTTTACTTTGTGTAATGGTGTCGCTTTAAAATTAAATGCTCAACAACCTCTCCGGAAAACCCTTTTGAAGTAAAGAGGCAGGCGTTTATGTTATTGTCATTGAGACAAAGTGCTTGGTCCTACTCATTTTCGTAATTATCTCTTTTTGTTCTGCTCCCTTTATTCTCATGACAGCTTGTTCACGGTTAGAAGATTAAAAAACAACTTTGCACCATCACCATTTTGTGTATATGCATACCATGTTTAATTTAAAAGTTTATCATTTTCATCTTTCAGCAGAAACGGGAACAGCAATATCGATAAAATGCTGAATGGATGCTACTTCCCAGTTTTCACACTTTTCATGGAAAAAATAGCAATAATATGCAAAATGGGGAAAGGATAGGTGCTTAAACAATCCCTCTTGCTTGTTTCCATTGTGCATTCCAAATTCCAACATTTCGTGCTCATTTCACGCGCATCCCGTTTCCCGTATTATTTATGGCCTTTTGTCTTCTTCATTTCATATTACTATTATTGCTTCAGAGTGTGTGCCGTGTGCAGCGTAATAGCAGCAGTTGCAGTTGGTGTTGAAATTGAAACATTTTGCAATGGCAATGAGTCAATCTCAGGAAATGCTTTCTTTCTTGAATGAATTATTTATGCTTTCACTAAATCATCAGAGGAGGCAACGGCAACAAAAGGAAGATGGAAGATGAAAGTCAAAAGTGAGCGATGATGATTATGATGAAAGCTCTCTTCCAGAGTGAGCCTTCTTCAGGAGTCGTGCAAAAGGGTACAATTCCCATCCCAGTGATTTTTCAACAAAACACTGCTTTTATACATGAACTGATGATGTAATGTTATAACATTTCGCTTGAAAATGTTACTTCCAGGGAGACGGAATTCGATGAATGAGGTGGGAGAGGTGCATGCATAACAAGATGTCACGTTTTGGAAAGTTTTGGCAGGTGTAAAATAATTTGTTGGACCGCAGTGACAAAAGAAAACCCTCCACACACGGCAAAAAGGTGTGTAAAGTGAACAAGTTATTATTTTCGGGATTGTTGTCGGTTGTTCAAGAACGAGCATGGAGCATTTTTTTGGATTCGTATGATTACAAAGATAATACTTTTTGGTTCATTTTTTCTTGTGAAATCAAGAGATAGACCTGAATAAAGGGGTGATGTGACGACGCAGTAGTGCACAGGAAATAATATATGTACGTACACATCTTTGGAAACAGAGTAGGAAAATTGAAGGATTTATGTATTCACTGGAGGGTTCTTTTCCGCCAGCTTCTGTGCAAGATGAAAAGACACGAGTAAAATATCAAAAGGATCAAGAATGTAATTTCGAGTGATGGCTGCTGGCTTGTGTGGAATGATGGCGATTTGAGAAACATCAACCGCGAGAAAGGCTGTTGTTTAGATGCGCGATGCAGTTGGAGACACAAGAAGAACCCCACACAACCACCCACAACCTGACTACTACATTGCTGCTGAAGTTCTTATACTTTATGGAACGAGACAAGCTAGCGAATCAAGAGTAAAGTCACCACCATCAAGGAAAAGCCGACTCATTCTCGCCATTACCTTCAGATTTCTTTCGGAGTGGGGGAAAACAAGACGCATAAGGCTTTTCGTTGTGGCTTATGAAACAAATCCGTGATGAAAATTGTGGTCAGATGTATACCGCATTTAAAATATTGTGATCCATTTGATTTTTTCACATTCAATTTGTGGTACCAATACTAAACGTAGTAAATGTTTATTGCTTTTGTCTGCACTTCAAAATTTATAGACTAAGCTTAAATTTTGCCAGCAATAAAACATATATTCACTAATACGAGCACTAAAATATTTTTAGTTTCTATTCTTATTCCCTGATTGTGTCGATTCATTTATCCATAAGTGCAAACCACAATTTTGTGAAGGATGCCGACAGAGAAGAAGCTTTTACAAAAACAAATCCGCAAAGCATCCCACAAAATTTTATGCATCTTAGCAATATATTTATGACGATTATGTAATGTATTACTAAAAATCCTAATCGGAGTATGGCATATGTAGAACAGCAACGTTACGACTACTTTCTCACACATGACTAGATAGTTTAAATGCAAACATTTTAAAAACATGTCAAGAATTTTTAGTGTTCACCTCAAAAATGCTTGGATAAATGCTCTTGCGTGCGTAAGACAAAGCCAAAAGAAAAGCCTAGTTTAAGCACCAAAACAATCCGCTTTGATGGTGATCCGCTTTTAAGACAAGCAGCTTTTTGCGCCTTATTCTATGAACCAAATGAAATTGATGATGAAACTGATACAGAAACAAAATGTAAAACCTGGCAATCGGGCAAAGAGGGAAAAAATTCAGACAAATTGTTAGTGGAGGGATCACATTAAGAAAGAAGTAGTAATAAGGGGAACAAGGGCTTTCTGACAGGTACAGAGATATTTACATAAGGGGTATCATAAGCAGGAATTGTATTCTCACAGCAGGAGCAAGACCTCCTCCAAGTTATTTGTTCAACTTGAGTGGATTCTTGTAAGCCCGTTGTGGCGAACAAGAGCACTTATTACGGCAACAATACTGCAAACAAGGAAGATGAGTGAGTGCCGACCGGCTTTTACCTATTCAAGTCAATACTATAAACATTATTAAGCAAACCATTTTTCTGTTGCAGCTTTAGCACCAACCTAAAATCTCTTAAACCATCTTGAGCTTTCAAACATTATCATGATCCTCAATGATCTTTGCATTGTGCACCTCAAGGATCCTTTATGCCGATGAATGAGATCTTAAGCGAATTGTTGGATTAACTCGTGCACTTAACAAAAAGGAAAATATGTCGCACATTTTTTGCTCAATCGTAGTAGTAATGAACGGAATAATTTGAAAGCAAAGCTAAACAAATCAATCGGCCAAGTAATATTGGTTTGGTGTACTAACATACCTTTTTGTTAGCATACAATCACCAAGGAATTTGCAAAATGCAGACTTCTACAGAAATCGTTAGCGTGTTTTTTCAGTTCAATTTTTTACTCGTCAATACTTTACCCCAAGGCTACTGCTGAAGCCATAAAAATATATGGTGCAAGAATTATAAATTAATATTTAGTAATCTGTTATCAGTATGCTTCACAATGAAAAAAAAACCTTAATTCCCTCAAAGTGTTTTAGTTTTATGCATCAGGGAATAAATTAAATGTCTAAAAGAAACCTAAAAACTTGCGTGAATACACTTACCATTTACAAAGTTTGTTTATTGTCCCAACAAATGATATTTATGAATTACGTAACACATCTTTTCAGGAGATAGCGATCAGATAGGTGTAAATCGCCGAAAACCAAATATTTCTCTGAGATTTAAAGTTTTGTCACCACAAGCGTCTATATCATGCTCATGAATCCTTGTTGTGCTTACCTGAACTGACCAGACTGAAGAAAATATTTGTTGGTTATTCTTCTCACTAAATAGATAAATATCTTAAAAGGTTTTGTCCCTTGCTTTCAACAAGAACCATCATCGTTACACACGCTCAACTTGTTACTTGTTCAGTTTAGAACGACAACACGACGAAATAGGATTATCTTTGGTTGAGCCACAAACACAAATGTTTGCACACCTTTCCTGCTTTCTTAAATAAACATAATCATAATTTCTCCATCTTCCATTTCATCACCGACATAACAAGCAACATGTACTTGTCTCCAAAAATGCGTATAGAAAAACCAGTTGAGCTGAGGTTTTATGGGGAATAATGTTATCCTACATCAGAAATATTTTTACACCAAAATTCACACCTTGAAACGGTCACTACAAAAAGGTCCTTACTCCTTAGCAGCGAATATACAGAGTATAAATGGTTTTTAAAAATTTGTTCATTTAAATCTTGAAAGCATCTACTGTTTGCATCTATTCTTTCATTTATACAAGTAATGGCCATAAAAAACAAGACCCCATTACAGTTTAAATAATATCTATTTGTTTTGCTTGTTTTAGCTGCACTTTTAGTGCTTTTTAGTTGGATATTACTTATATTAATGATTATTGTGTACTACCGATGAAATCAACAGTTTGAAGGTCCAAGTGATTTTCTGTTCCCATATTTAATGCTTGTACCTACTTAGGCTACTTCCTATATAAGATTTTGATGGTCCACTTATTTCTTTAGGGAAAAAAGGTAACGCTCGTAAAAGTTGGTACCAATTTGAAAAAAGTAAAATGTTTGCAGTAATGAAAAGTAATTTGAGGTGGTCCCTTTTGTGTGGTTTTTTGTACGTGTTGTGCATATTTCGATATTTTTTCTTGAATCATTTATACTTTTGAAGCTGCATGTTAATAGAAAAATGACACGTTTCAATTGTAGCGTACTTGCTAATGAAGGTGCAATTACTGAATGCAACAAATTTGGTGGTTCATACTTTTCCTGATATGTGGTCTGTTGACACTCCCAAAATAAACAGTTTCAATGGCAGTACCCGAAAACTGTCAATGGGACATTTTTGTAGGAATTTAAGTGTCAAACCGAAATATGATCTTCAGAACTCCGGAAACAGAAAATAAAGCATTGCACTCAAATTCACACCTTTGAACAAACGAAAAATCTTTGAACAAGAAAAAATCTTTAAAAGTTTACCTTATTTATTTTAGTAGGTAAACATTTTATTCCCCAATAAATTTTATAGTTAGACCTTTTAACGCATGTTGCTTGCACATTTTGTACTCTGTTAGATGCTTATAGAGTTGATAAATGTTATTAATTGTGTTGTAACGAATTTTGATAGAATTTGCACTACACACTAATTTCTACTCTTTTCTTCTGCTTCCCGCTTAAACATGTCAGAATACCTAATTGATATCATCATCCATCATAAATAAATTATCCGGGAGAACCACGCTTTAGCACAACTTTACAAAAGCACATCCTGTAACATTTGTGTAACAAAAAACCTCTTTTGTTCTTCTAATTATCTCTCCCACAACAAAGCACGTCATCTATAAACCAAAGAAAATGAAGCAAAATGGAAGGGAAGAATACGGAACACCGGTTGAATGGAAAAGGAAGACTTGTGTGAACACACTGTTTTTCTGGGGCTGTTCCCCAAACATGAAAATTAAAGACTACTTAAATTTAGGAACCATGTCTTGTAAATTGTCGCATAAAATGTATAATCAACGCACATCTTTTAAAGCAAGCCCACCAACTAACCACCATACAATCTTTTAGACTGGAGCAGATACAAGGTGAACAAAGAAGTGCAACAAGAATCCCACCAACATAATCAAAATGTATGTATAAAAAGCAGCTTAAAAAGGGAGGATAGGGAAACATGATTTCATCTTTTTCAATTTCAAAAACATAATTTTACCGGTGAGAATATTATCGCACGCGGTGTATGTATCAGAATAACAAATCTGTAATTGGAAACCGGACCTACATAATAAGTACGTACACCTACTCACTACTGTGCAGTACAAGAATAGAGCATGTGGGTCCCTCTCGACTGACACTTTTGCTTTCAAGTGACAAATCTGGTTTTGTGAACTACAGATTTAATAATTATTATTATTGCCTTTATACTTTTATTGTCGTTACTGCTCGCACAGATCTTGATCTCTCGGGTTACACAGACACGAATAAATTGAAAAGTTGGAATTTTTATTCCCTTTTCGTGTAAAATCCTTACTAGTGCTTGCATGAAGTTTAGATAGTGTAGACACTATACACAATTGAATCGACGTTTTCAGGGATGTGAGATGCTTGTACCTACTTCCCTGTCTCATCTTGCATAAACGCTATGCAATTTGGATTTGAATGTTCTTATAACAGAAATTGACAAATTGAAACAGTATTTTTATACAGCCTTTTTGCCTACTTACATTGCACTTACTTATTCAAACGTGTTCACGTTTAGAGGATTACAGAGTTGCATTAAAATGGTTGCCAATGTTCAGATTTAGAATTTTGCTTTGAAGTTCCCTGGTTAGGACCAATTCAGCTATAAAGGACATCATTGTACAGTGTACTGTCAGAATCAACATGAATAAAATATTACGAAAAAAAACAGGGATAGAGAGGTCTAATAATACAAATCACATAATCTATTATTGGCAAAATACTTAAAGATTAAAGAAGGACACACAAGCCTGCTTCGCTCATTCTTTTCATTATCCAGAAAAAAATCCTCTCCAATTTTTTGTCATCGTTATTATTACGCTTTGCTTACTACTTTATACTCCATTCTGCACGGGTTTGGTAGCAACAACGTAGTATAATAACATTTGCTTTTGATGCTGTAGGATTACCACTGTTAATCTCAATTGAATAACGATATAAATAGTAATCACTCGTTCTTTACAAGTATGGTTTTGTGAACTAGACACAGTCGCAGTTTATTATTGTGGGGTACACCCTATTTGCTACAAATTGGTGGAAAGGGGCTTGCCGGCTTGCCTCTCTTTTTCAAATGTTTCTGTAATATGAGTTTGTCAAGGAGAAAAGCCTGCAATAATCAGAATAGTTTATACTTAGGTATACAAAATGTATACATTTTATTATTTGTTAAACAAAATTCTTTGTATTTATGGGCATTTGTACTTGAGCAAATATAATGAAAGTATGCAACGCTTTAAACCATCATATTATTAGGCAAAATAATGCAGCAAATATTTCATCATTCATTAAAATGTACTTTTGATAAAGTTTGCAGCACCTCCTCCAGCTTTTGTTGAGCACGGTAATCACAATAGCAATCTGTAAGGGTTGCAGTAGTAATGGTCCCTTCCTCCTCCTGTCATTCTTTTTTCTAGATTGGAAAGTGGTATTTAGGCAAACTTACACTTTTTAAACTGCTGCTACCCACTCAAACTAAATTGTAAAATGATGACGGGTGGATTAAAACTGGATACCATACACCACCGATTCAGTTCAGTTTGTTGTACTCACCATAATTTCCAGCATGTGAATAATACCAAGGAATTGGACTACTCCCCTTTTAGATGTCATATGCGACTTATTATATTTTTCCAAAACAAGGGAAGGGTGCATTTTGATTGTTTTGTGTGTTTTATTTTTGTAAACTGATTATGTGTTTCTAGTTTCTACGCCTATTTAATGCGTAATAAACGGTTTTTCCACAAGTGAACTTTTAATAAGTTTGCGTGCAATTCAAATGGGTTGCATTTTAATGAAAGTTTATCTTGGTAAAGATATGAAATTGTATTATTTATTAAAGACGGTTAGGGCAGTAAAGACATTTTAAAACTTGAAAGTGCGCAGCAGAATAAAAACACGTTACAATGCTGTCTATCTATCAGCTATTATTACTACGGCATTTACGTACAAGGGTCATCAATCATCGCAATTTCTCCTCTTATTACTTGGTTTGTGCCTTTCCCATGAATATGTTATTATACCATATTTAATTGCAATGCAATTATTGCATGTCGTGGGTATTTTATGTTTTCACAAGTCACAAGCTAGCACTTGTCTCAAGTTAGTGCACTTAATAGTGTGTTAATTCCAAATGCAACCTCTGGAAACAGAAAAGGTCAA
Source organism: Entomobrya proxima (assembly GCA_029691765.1). Taxonomy (NCBI): domain Eukaryota; kingdom Metazoa; phylum Arthropoda; class Collembola; order Entomobryomorpha; family Entomobryidae; genus Entomobrya; species Entomobrya proxima. Next base: position 33,857,475 of record CM056173.1, read on the forward strand.
TTACTAAATAGGCACATAATATGTAATTATCAAAGGTCAATACTAATGTGTACTGTATTTTGTAATATAATGAGCAGTGCAGAAAAACAGCAAACAAAAATATATTATTATTAGTTATAATAATAATATGCCTAATTGCATAAATTATGCTAGGAAATGCTTTTAGCTACAAGTGCCAAGTCATGATAATCTCCTTTCCCATTTTGTTGGTTTCGGTTTACTTCTGACATGGCAGTATCAATTGTCATGAATCACGTCATTCTGTCACAAGCGCTCTCTGAATGACATGGTTATACAACTAATGGATTTAAATGCCTATAGCAAATAAGTTGATTGAGTTTTAGATGCCTACTTACTACTTAAGTTGCCGGTATGCATTAGATACATCCTGTCTCCGTGCTACACAGTTCTCTTTGAGTTTGACTCAGGCCGGAGATGATGCTGAGCGAAGAGAACATGAAATCCGATTTTGCATTCACTCCTTTATCGCGTTAATAGGAAAATGTTATGAAAGGGGTAATGAAATAAGCTTAGATAGATCGGTGTGGTGGCATTAGGCAATTCGGATGAAATTATCTTGTCCTTTTGTGTTCTAATGGGAAACGCGAACACATTTCTAAAGTTATATAAAGTTCCATTGAGATTATACAAAATGTTGAATACCGACAAAATAAGAAGAAGGCATAAAATGAACTGAAGCTTTATATTTATTCTACCCCAAGATGTATTGAAATCACGGAAAAGTACCCAGTACCCACTACCGTTTTATATAAAACATTTTTAGCTCAAGTCAATGTTTGCTTGAATGTAACTAATACCTAGCTAATTTACCGCTAGACCCCTAACATGATTCTCACAAAATTGATTTCGCTGGATTACCAAGAAATGTTTGTATTCCGCAAAGCAAATTAATATTCATATCTTACGAGTAGTTATACAGCATCCAACAAGTTGCTCTACCTCTTGCTCGCACACAGTAGCGTTCTCCTTAAGACCAGTGTTCATTTTCCATCTCAGAAAATATATTATTAACCTCAACAGATAACCTCCGCCATTCCATTATTTTGTCTCAAGGTAGCATTAACTTTTTGCGTGTTATGTTGGGTATAATACGATAAAATTAGTCTGTTATCTATATGCAATATGCCAATCGTACACCGCAGCCTAAGATCTTTTAGATTTTGTTTGTCTTCCATAATAATCTCATTATTGGAAGGAATATTGCTTGAATAAAAGATAACTTTCTAGGGAAAAAATTAAATTATGCCAGTGCTTGTTTTTCAGATACTATAACTCCTTGTCAGTAGAGATCGATTTCATTGAATGGAAAATCTCTTTTCATCAGCAGATGGATACAGAACCGCACTGGAAACAGATACAAACTTTGTTTTGTTCTTATTTTCCATTCAGAATGCACGAAGGTCACACACACTATGCATATTATTAACTATGCTCAATTTTTGGTTAACCATCTCAAGCATGTATTATTTTCAAGCAACAACTGGGACTGATATCATTACTCGTAATCAATGGAATAAGTTCAAAATTACAAACAAGAGGAAATGGAAGCAGGTAAGTAATATGATCACAAACAGACCAGGGCTTGTTCTTGATTGAAAGCTTTACATGTTGATCCTCCAGTCAAATTGCAAGCATTAATAATATACACTATTTCATCGAAAATACAAATGGATCCGTGCATCATATTATTGACGCCATTCTGATATGTAGAAAGGGTGAAACAAAGATATTTATTTGACTTATTGCAACTTGAATGAAGTTTACGTTTTGTCTTGACTGAGTCTATGATGTTAATTTAAATTTTTAGTACTACTCAAAGTATTAATATAAAAGCCAAAGTTTTAAGGTGTGGATTTGGGGTAATCTGCGTTTTTGATGCGTGTGAATGTTTTATATTTTTATGCATTCTATTACTATGCATAAAAAAGGTATACTATTAATAAATCCAAAAACGCACTACATGTCGTTTCAAATATTATAATATAAAGGGTGTGTACTTGTTATGGAGACATTTTTGAAATTGTGATATTTCCTAATATTTAAGCTTTATTGAACTACAATATTTTTTAACATTTAGTACTACTAATAGTTAACAATATTCGCATAAATTAGGATTCATTGATGCCCTTGTATTCAGTACGGTAGAGTTCTCATTTGGCTTATCATATAACCCAATATCCCGATGATTCTACCACTTTGGTGGAAATTTTTTCTAAATGGTAGAGAAATCTCGGGGTAAGTTGGGTGCCTTTTGTAGATTGGAGTACTCCACTCTGTATAAACTCCAACATGTTTCGATTCCTCTAGCCAGTGGAATATTTGGGGCATTTTTGGATTTTGGGCAAAATCGGTGTTTTGAGCTTCCAAGTAGGAGTTAGGTTCTTGGCCAAGTGTGAAGTGGCCAGGTCCGTGCAGAAGATAACTTTTTCGCGGTGATTGTGCTCAACAATAACCGGAATTAAACGTGCCATCAAACATTCCTCTAGGTCTTCTTTGGTAGACATAGTCCCCATATTAATATAAGGTTCGGAAACGCTCCCATTTTTGTCCATAGCCTGCCATACCGTCAATTTTTTGGAGTCCTTGGCAGTTTGCTGCACTTTCTTGCTTTGTGGATCTTGCTTAGGGTTGAAAGCATGGAAATATTTGTTTTTAGGAGCACCTTGCCCATCTGAATGGAAGTAGGCACCCTCATAATTAACTAGGGTTTTAGAAAGTTTTTTTTTGTAAACAAATCGTGCTCCAGATTTTTGACCATGATCCTGATGCTTGACACACTTGGGTGCCGGCTGCATGGTCTACGTTTTGAAGCCCAACCTCTGAAGTTTAATTTTGTTCTTGCGTTTGTGGACGAATGTGAAGTTTGTTGGATGCAGCGCTAATTAAGTTTAGGACTCCTACTTGAAAATCTTTAAAGCCATCTTCAAATTTCTTTAGGGAGCCAACATTGCAAAACGTCCTTCAGAGAATCCACAGTCTGGATTTTTGTAGACTAATATCCTAGAATTATTTTGTGTATAACAGTCTGGCGCTAATCATTTTCTACAAAATGTATCACGGTTTTAACTTTTGACCCATTAGGGACATTTTCGAAGTAGGATATAACCCGTTTTGCAAACGCTTCATTCTCCCAGGATTTCATGATGATGCGTTATTTTTGGAAAACCAAAAAATACATCATGTATCCCCCGAAAGATGAGCTATCGCATGGTACATTTGATTTTTTATATGTTGCCTTCACTTGCATATTATCTCTTTTTGTAAGAATGTCTCCATAACAAGTACACACCCTTTAGGTATCTAGGTAGAATACGTTGAGCCTCTTGGTACGTCGGTGTCCTCTTGCATCATTAGCATACCGCACGTACATGCAATATACTTAACCTTTATTTGGTTGAAGCAAATCTTAGCATTATTTCATTATGTAATTGCTCAGAAAACAGCTGCCAGCAACCAAAATCTTCAAGTGAGCATTCAAGTTTTTGCAGTACTTACTTTTTGTGCCGGACAACTAAACTCAAAATATTTTTTCTTTGAGTTTCATGATTTCACTCATGATTATGTTATGCATCACATGAATCAACAGATATCCGCTCTTGCATTAATTACTGCCCATCAGTCTGAAATCGATACGCACTCTGGAGTTTGAAATAAGAGACGAAAGACCTACAGACACAAATTATCACTGCGGGATACTCATGAGTACAAACAACCTTGTTCAGTTCAAAGTACAGAAGGGCTCTTGACTTGCGGTTTCATAGTGCATTGTACGGTACAATTTCCGTAACATCCTACATCAAATGGAGAAGCAATAGTGAATATGGCTATATAAGTCGTTACCCTGCACGTGAAAGTTATATTGCAATTCACACAGGGGCAGCGCAGCATGATTATCATAAAAGGCATAATTATTGGTAACACACTACAACGCAAAAGTAATCATCACATCACCGGTGATCGGTTAGAAATGTAATGTTTCTTTACTAATAGATAGGTTTGTTCAACTTTATTGAGTACATGAAAGATCACAGTGCTGGAGAGAGAGAACACACGTAAACTAAATACAGCACCAAACAATGCGTAGATGATACAGGAATACAGGATTGAGATGATAATCAGCATGGCGATAATAATGATTTTACGGCAATGTGTATGAATGCAAGAACACACGCGCTTCAGTTAACGAAAATACTTGGTTTTTTCTATCTTGTCATGAAGCTCTCTTTCCCCTCAGCCCTCTGAGGGCTCAAGCCGCAGCAGTGGCAAGCAGCATCATAGAAAACGCCAGAGAGAGTTTAGTGAGTTATAATCAAAAAGTATTGGGTTACACATTGTTAATCCAATACAGACAATAGTTTTCAACATAATGGTTTTTCACGTTACCTTTTACTTAACTTACCTCTCTGCTCATACTTGATCATCAACAGACGGAGTAAATGATGGTGATACTTGTGCATGTTTCTTCCTATTATGTTCAAGCGGAATAATAAATTATATGGAATGCAGAAACTACCTCATTGCACACATGCACATTATGGTGCCGTGAAAGGTTTCACTGATTAACGAAGGAAGTAAAAATGTGTTCCTCTAGTGGAATCATAATTCTCTACCAAAAGTTACTTTATCATATCATCTTAGGTCTGTTGCTCGTCATCACTCCATTTGGCTTACGAGTCCTTTGATGCCAGCAACTCACTGACCATGGGTTCAAAATAAAAAAAGCAACACGGTGATATAAAGGGGTTTGTATATTAACATAATGTGCCTTTGTTAGACACAGAAACAAAGTATGAATAGTGAATCCGTGTGTCACGTCATATATCACATCAGGTAAAAAGGGTGAAAACATTAAAAGGAAACGTTTCATACACCTATTAGCTCATTTAGTCAGTTCATTAGATTAAAAGGACTTATAATCGTCCATCTTTTCACCACTAAAAACATAAGACCACAAAGGGAGGCTGCACAATGTACGTCACACAGTAACTTTTATGATCATCATAATCACGAGTCAAATGTTACTAGCTTCGCATTTGGCTTTTAACTGTATCATAATGTAAGTTGTTGTAGAGAAGCATTTTCACCCCAAAATGAAAACTTAATAACAAAAAACATAAAAGTATAATATATGATACATATATTACTCCACATCTGCTCAAAATACAGCAAAATCAAAAAATTATTGCCATTTTAAAGTCTCCTGACATTTATAATGATGGTAACATAATGAATAAAAAGCATCTTGTTGTTGTTGTGGGCATTTTCAACAAAAGCTAAACAAAATGAAAATGAACAATCTCATTGAAACCGTCATAAAATATGAATGAATGTTGTTTGATGTCGGCAGGAGATTAATGTGTACTGTGTGGGCAGAGTATTTAGCAGTCCTCAAATAGAAGATAGCCCGTGGCTCACAAGCTGAAAATGAATGAGAATGCTTACTCTTACGCAACCAGGCAAGCTCGTCAATGAATGAGGAAAAAATGATCATGATGATGACTTCTTTTACGAGAAAGTGCCATAGGCTATTTACTCCATTGTGACTGAACAACAAGTTCTTATGCCTTTTTTTGCTGAAATTCATTGGGTTGATATGCTCCTTAACTCTAAGACTCTTGTGTTGTCTCTGGTGCTCAGAATAAAAAAAACAGACAAGAGCACTACTACACAACAATACACTCGCGCATCAATGAAAGAAATTGTGTATCATGCCTCATTATCTTTTTATAAGTGGTCCATTTGCAATCAAAAGCAGACTTGCTAGTTAAATATATACATCAACATCATCTACTCAGCGGATTGTACACAATATCATGTTATAGAATGCCCAACCAACAACAATAGAACTTTAATCAAAGAATTCACAAAATGTTAATTTTCTGTGAATGATGTAGTTTCTTTTCTTTGGAATTAATTTGAAACCGACATTTCTCTCCAACAGCCAGAAGAAACGTTCCGTTCTTGTCTAAATTGAAACGATGAGTGCTTCATGTCAGCTCATCAACTTTTACATTCACCTTATTGTTAGTTTAGTTACATGCTAGTAAATGCATACAAAATACGAGATGAAAGTTTGCCCATAAAGTCCCATCCACTTTAATTTGAAGGTTTTGGGGCAATGCAAGACTGCCATTGTTTGAATTTATAAACATTGTTAGATCACCTTACATTTACTGGTTGACTCTACTTTTCTTGCGTCATAACTTTATTAAGCACTGAGTTGCTAGTATTTATTTTAAATATGGATAATTTACCAAATGAAAATTCCTCGCCACAGGCACAACAAGCACACTTTTCGTAAAGAAGTTTAGACGGGAAGAGAGTGGGAGTATTTGCGTAATAATTGTTATCATTATTAACATCACTATATCAAAACTATCAGCATGTATCTATGTCAGCCACTGCTCATTGATGATGGCATGTTAGTATACTTTCCCCCAATAAGCCCGAAAGCAGTAGCTCCACTCATAAAAACCCTTTCATCAACATCGTCAGCATCACGATGATCATCACTGTGATGAAGCCTCTCTCTTCTCTCTCTCGGACGCATTATAACGGTCGTTTGACGATACCAGTCCGGCTTTTGATGAGGATGATGACCATTAAGAGAAGATGAAAAAGCACTTCTCATGATTGGGAAAATGACTGTTGTACACGACACACAAGTCAAAAAAGTAACAGCATAGTCAGTTTTCTCTTCTTTCATCATCAATTTTCCCAGCGTACACTGCGCGTCTACCACTGTGGTCAGTACAAATATTGTAGAAAGTCACGTCACGTTGTTACAAACAAGTAGTTTCGCAAGCGTTATAATGCCGAATGCTTTTCATTGCTTTTCTGTTTATATCTGTCTGCATAACTGCTGGAGTGTACTTAAGGAGGAGAACTAATTACAACTGCTTTAAGCATTGCCAATAGATGTTTTTTATGTAGATCAAAAAGACTTGGCTAAAGCCCACAGTTATTACATAAAAGCCTTCAAAAATTGTTCACAAGTTTGGACGTCCATTGAAAGTGTATTGAAAATGACACCGTCAGAAAGTAGTCACCGCTTTTCAACAACCACCTTTCTAGTATTTGTATGGACTTGTCCTAAATACATCCTGTGGCAAAAACTCTTTTCATGAAATACATTAATGGCTCTTTCACGTATTGATTTCACAAGGTTATCATCGTACACATAACAAAAGTTTCCAACTCAATGAGGGAAAGAGGCCATTATTTTTCATAAGCCGTGGTGGTGGCGAAGACATGTGATGACGGTAGTAGCATGAATTATCTCTATCTGGTTGTGCGTAATAGCTATATGCGTTTCATCAATACAATCTATTGTGGTATGATGATGATGATATAATTACTCGATTACCTGAAAATCAGTATCTCCCGGCTATCACTGGCAGCACTCGTGTTCAACAAAATACACACAAAGAGAGCTAAACAACTGAGCAGTTTGCTTGCAAGGCTTCTTAACGTTTTCTTTCTTTCTCGGTACTTATCCCGGACACATGGAAATAAGTGAAAGAAAGAGAGAGATAAGTAGAGATCTAGTGTAGATGAAAATCATTTCAAGGCATGGAAATATTACGGTATAAAAAAGAGAAAAACATTCATTTAAAAAACATGCAGACCATAATAAAGAGATGTTGTCAGAAAGTATCTTTTGGAATTGGATGGGGAAATTGAATGTGGAACTGACAGGCATTTTGGCAAAGACTACTTACCAACACTAGCATACTATATAATATACTCGATGGAAGCAGATGAATGCAGATGGATTTCATTCGCTTATTCAGTCATTCATTTCCTCTCATCTCATCAATTCACTCGGACAGTTTGCTAGCAGCGAAAAAAGTAACGACGTGTTCTATACCATACACAAACAGGAAAGAAGTGCATTGTGTATGGCAAGCAGAGGAAAATAGATAAATGAATGGATTGTGAAGTAGAATATTATAACGCAGCTATATTTATAGGTGAATATGCTTTTAGGGGATTGGAAGATAGTCATAACAACTGTATCTGCATAAGTATAGCAAGCATTTTATATCCTATCATCATCATGTCATGATGCTTATCTCCTTTGTACGCCTACACGCGAAGAAGAATGATGCAGCAGTAAAACCTCTATTAGCTTTAGCTGCCCATAAGCTGTGGTTAAAGGCTACTTTTTCTTGATTTCAAGGAATGACTTTATGGTCATTATTGCATGGCAACTTGAATAGCTTGATTTCATTCTCTGTTTGGTGGTCGTAGTTGTAGAATGCTTGGATGTATATTCATGCGGAGAATCTTATGCGAAGAAAATACCCGGGTATTTTACTTTGGATTATATCAGTTTCATTTAATGTTTTTGCTTATGGCTCCTGTCTACTTTTTCTCTCTTTTCACCAAAGAAACGAAATAATAAGGGAAATAGGGACATAAGTAGTAGTAGTAGAATGCTGTGGCGTAGAGACCGCTCGCTTTTCTCTTTTTCTATCTCTCTCCTCGACGCTTATGCACTTTTGCCTTGTAAAAGTGCTTGATTTAGTAAATGGTAGTGAAGAGGGCTGGGTATCGGGTTGAGTTGGCTCCAAGATAAAGAATAAAAGGAAGAGAGAAGGAAAAAGAGATTGAATAAATGAGAGAAAATTGATCGAGTGGCATGTTGAATGGAGATAAAAGTCTGGAAACGAAAACTTGCAACCATTTTCCGCTGATTTGCTCACACAGAAAGTGAATGAGTGAAAGAAGGAAAAAGAGAAAAAGATATTTGTATTGTACAGTTAACTTTTTGCCTGTTTCTTGGGCTCTTGTTGCTGTTGAGTTGTACAATATTGGGATCAACGCATCAAGCCATTCAAGACCATACACTAGATACTACGTACTACCGAATGACGATATAGATATAAGATATTCATAGGAAAAGTGTAGCTTTTTCAGATCAGATTCCAGATCAACTGCTCGATACACTATATCAAATGATGGACATCAATTTACAACGTGCAAGCAAAACACAATTCGTCGGACCATAACATGTCCAGTGTTTAGCAGCAGGTATATTGTAAAGCAGATATTATTTCATTGCTCAGCATGGGTTTTTCATGGTATCTGCTTTCACATCACAAATTATGCCTTGTGCTGCTTATTGTTATAGGCATTTTAAGTATAATATATATGGATGAATCGTCTATGAAAACATTCAAAGTGAAAGCACAATGTTTAAAAATGCAAACTAGTTTGAAAATTGAAGAGAACTTAATATCAAATACAGCTGTTAGCAATACTTTTTTTCTCTTTCTCTCGAAATACCAAAGATTCTCTCTTGGGTACGTTTCTAATACTCCTATTGCTATCATCACCCCAATTTTAATTAATTCAATACGACCAAAACTATATACACAATGGTGGAGCTTAACCGATACATCTTATTGTGTTTCTAAATGTACGCTTGAAAATGAGGCGCACAACAGCCCGATTACGCACTAATTAATTTGGTCAAAGTAAAAAGCTTGCACCGACCATGAAAATGTGTGCATGTATTGTGCTGGGCATATATAAAGTATTATCTCTTGATGATACTTTACTCAGCTCAGCCTTTGTCGGATAAGTACATGAGTATAAAAGGTGTATTTCTCTTCAAGCATAAAGATATTATGTATCTGTATTGTGAAGCGTAGCAAATCAAAGAGCAAAGGCAGCTCGCCAGGGTGTCTATCACTGATCTCATCTGCTTTAGAAGAACCACAAGAGATACCAAGATACCTACTCCTCATCATCACTCCTCATCGTCAGCTAGAAATGGCAGCAGCAGTACCAAAGAGATCTTTTATTTGGGCAATAGTTAATAGAACATGAATGGATGGATAGCTTTCAACCAATTTTATACAAGAATCTTTTGCTAAATACTTTTAAATAGATAATCGGATATACGTCTTTGGAAAACGTGATTCATGTAACTTGTAGGCCTACATTTACTACAAGTCGAGATGAAAGAGGGAAAAAATGAGACAGCAAAAGAGTACTTATTAACCGTTGCTAAATAAATAACAGAGATCATTTCCCCAACACAAGGGTATTTATTACAGAAGAACGGTTTCTTTCATGTTTCTCACAAAATCATTCCAGCATTCAGCAACTAAACAGGAAAACGTATTCGAGCTACTATAATCAATTAGACAAGCTTAAACTTTATAGGTGTAAACATATAGGTCTTTCAGCAAATTGCTGAGTAAATTGCACAAATTTAATTTAGTGTCCTTTGCAATTTGACAACTAATTTAGATGATGATTGATTCAGCTGGTTTGCGGAATATTATGTAGGTTTAGTTCTGATGGGAACAGTTAATATATAAATGGTTTTAACTCAAGATCTATTGCTAAACTTTTTTCACATTGTTTCTTTCGGTTATTGCCTATTTTGTAAATATAGTTACAATGTAAATAAATGATTGTATATACCAACATTTTGCATTCCGATTTAGTGGAGTAACCTGACTTTGATCGCATTAGAAACTCATGCTTCCCGTTTAACTTGATCATCGTGGTTGCTCGCTGGCTCTCTTTCCAGCAGACATTTACAGATACTTGCCATGGCATTCTCAAACAGACTCATTCAATTTCCAAAAAACACGACAGTAGCAGGATTGGCCCTTGTTATAAGAGGACGCATGTTTTGAGGAAGGCGTGGAGTTGAAAGCGAGATGGTAAAAACTCTATTACATCCCGATAAACCAATCGGGGAAACGAATACGTTGAGAGTCGGCTGAGGGGTTGCGCATTCCGAATAAAATCGTCCAGAAAAAATTATACGGCATACTCAGAGAGGCACAAAGCGGGTGCTTCCTCTGTGTTGTTACTACTTATGATGGTATAGTGGTGCTGTTCTGCTGAAAATCGTTTTTACCCAGTGTTAAGTACCCACACATGGAAAAAGCGGATTTAGTGTCTCTTTTCATGAAACATATTGCATTCTTACACCTCTGGATTTTTTCCTTTTGCTTTAACCACGATCAAATATACCGTCACCGCTGCTACTAAAGTGTATATACCATGCCGAAGTTTGTGTGGCTCTAGCAGAGTTACCTGAAGTGTAAGATGATTTCAGGAGAAAAGTAAGAAGAGGAAGAAGTGTTGAGCGTGTGCTTTCAGTGAAAAAATGAAGCTGCTACTAAGAGCACACAATGAAACGACTATTCTGTGAAATATATAGAGCATTCCATAATATGCCAATATATCCAGTATCCAATATATATGTGTTATTAAGAATGTGACCTACCTATATTAGTTTCATATGCCAACAATTTTTATCGTACATTTGATTTACATGACTGGGTTTGTTTGATGGTTTTTCAGATGAATATTACTAATTACGATTCCAGTGAAATCAAAAACATACACCGTTTAAAAAGTTATGTAAAAATGTAAACAATACCAACAGAGATCAGTAACACTGGAATAGTATTTTATAAGCTTTTATAAACCTTCATGGCATTTGGCATTCACTTCCTCGAGTACTTGATTGCCCCGTACGAAAAAGTTGCTAGAAAAACATTACATACAAATTCGAAAGCTATGTGTTTATAGCCAGATAAGCACGTACTAAGTACTGAATATTGTACGTCTTTGCATTCTTGCATCAAATCTGCTTTTTATCTTTGCTTTTCTCAATCATTTTAAAATACTGGAAAGGATATTAAGGAAAGCAAAAACGTATTTTACATTTTATTTTGTTACGTGTTACCACTATAACACCTAGAGAAGAAAGCACTCAATAAAACGCATTTTTTTGGATTCCGAGATTAAATCTGTAGACGCTTACGGTTTTACGGCATTTAAAAATGTATAGATATATTTGTCACGTAAATGTAAAAAAAGTAGGGTCTCATTAGTTTATCTTCGGAGCCTAGAAAAAAGACGGTCATGCAAGAACTTTGCGATTAAAATCTTTAGCCCTTCTCCTTGCATGCAGCAAGGCAACCATCGCAAAAGAATGTCTTCATCTATTCAGACTTTGTTTCTACCTATCTGTGTTACTGTGTAAAATGACAAGCTGATCGAAATCTTGTTTTTTGGGGTGGAGAGGTACTACATTATTTCTTTCATAACATAGTGTCATTTTCTTGCTAGTGTACATGCCTTCGTCATCGTATCGTCACCACTGGTGTGATTGAGAATTATTATATGTTGCACTCTTATGAAAAAATTGTGTATTTTGTGTTACCTTTTTGTTCTGTGGGTACTCCAGGTTGTGAGGGAACACCATGCCAAGTATGTACACTAACACCTCCAGAACAATATTTCATAAAGTAGCAAAGAAGCAGTAACAAAAAGTTCTACAGTACAGCATATTGAGATGAGGATGGTGCTCTTCTCCTTTTTCGCCGTCTTTACCTCTCTTCATATCATATCATCATGATAAGTTGTGCAGAAAGCGTGTAAATAGCAGAATAAAGAAGTCTACTGCTGGAGAGTAAATAAAAAGCAGCTCGTCTGTGTGAGTTCCAAGCTGGAGCGGAGGATCTTTATGTGCTCTATAGTAAACTGGTAGCGGCAGCAGTGACGGAGTTATATTGAGCGACAGTGTGAGTTAGTGCTTGTAAAAGGAAAAACCAAGTTGCTTGCTCTCTCCCTAGCTCCACATGAAGCGGCTTGTGAAACAGTGAGTAAAACCTGGAAATGGATGGGGTGATACGCATACGTGTTTAGCAAGTGGAGAAACACACTCGCAACAAATTTTGGTAGCACCACCACTTTAACCACCACCGTTCCTCATTCTGAAACTGTGGAGAGCAAGAAGCGAAGCAACAACCAAACCGAAACAGATCAGATTTTAGTTGGAATCATAATAGTTTTCATACATAGTCAGCCTTTGGCCTCCGCCTGGAATACTTTCTTTTTTTGACTTTCTTAATATTGCTCTTCCATTTTCATCATCGTATAAACAGAACACTATTTCACTTCTCAACCAGAAGTGGGGCATTCGTACTCACTTTGTTCAAAATCAGTCGCGACGCGAGGAAGAAAAAACCATTCATCGTACATCTATAAAACAGTTGTGAGAAGTTGCTACAATAAACGTATGCAACATTGTCCACATTCCTAATTAAGTGCGCAAAAGCTATGTGTGGTAAATGTTTTAATTAACTTAAAGAAACCGTTTTGTCAGAGTTTGAAAAGAATTGTATGGTAAAGTGGACAATATGAAATAAAAATTAAACAATACGCAATTTTCAAACAAACTAAATACGTTGGCCTTCTTTGTTATGAGTGTATTATAGGCTGAAGGATTGTTTAGCATTATATTAAAAAACAACTATCTTATGCCCATTGGATGATTAATTACATGAATTATGCAACTAAAGTGTAATTGTAACTGAATTTGATTTTTAGTGATTCGAATAAAAAGAAAAGTTTAGTTTTAGTCCTCTGGCAGTTTTCTCATGCAAGCATAATATTGTACATTGTGTTTTTGTCTCCAATAAAACCAATCTCAAAGAACATTATCTTTTTCTGGTGGAAATAAATCCTGGCTTACTGTTTTGCCAGCGTTCATAAATTCCACTGGTTTTGTGGTCCTGTGTAAAGGACCCACTCCATAAACAGATAAAATGCCTCGAGATTCAGACTCCAGTGGGACATGCAGTCCTGTTCATGTGACGAGAAGTCCTAGTCCAAAGTCTCAGAAGATTTCGCCTTTCTCCATAGCAAGCATCCTTGCTTCTACAACTAATCACTCCCCGAGCAAATCCAAAGATGATACTTCCGAAAATCTCATTTCTCCTGATACCAGCTTACTGGCAAGGTAAACAAAACAAACGTCTTTCGTAATCCTATAGGCTTTCACGTCAACTTTAGTCACAATCTGTGTGCATGCAATTGATGGCAAAAACCAGCATGGCATTTTCACTTTTCACGCAAATTCATCTTTCATTACAGGAGTTGTTGTCGTTTTATCGAACACAATAAAGTCTCAAGGTCTTACATAAATCTGGAGCATTAATATCTTAGCGTATATATGACATTTAAAATACGTCATAAATACCATAACAACTGATGTTTGATTGCATTTTTCAAGGCTAAATCCATTTTGCCACGAAAAGGTTATCTCAAGCATATTATAAGAACGTCACCGGTCATATTACAATCACACCGCTCGTTGTAAAGAATTTCATTCCTGGAGCGATAATGAAAAATTAGGTAACCAGGTTTAGCTATTGTTTTTATCATTGAGAAAAAACAGCAAACGTAAGAATTGATACATTGCTTTTTACAGCTCATCGGTTTGCTTAATGCTTGCCTCATGCACCCTTGTCCATAAACGTATGAATGAATTTCAACGACAATTTGACAGTTGACAGGTTTCGGGTTTCGGCTTAAAGAAGAATAGAGCAATCGACCAAAGTGATCGAGTCATTAGTGGAGAAGCCAGACAAAATTATCGAGTAAAATAGTAGCGAGCGTTGTGTACTCAAGCGGTTAGAGCGAAGCAGACACTGGGCAACAATATTAAATGGCTGGCAGACAAAGTGAAAACATACAAGCTAATATTATTATTTATCGTTGTCATTTTTTTGCTACATATTACTTAGTAAATACCATATTTATCGGCTACCATCAAATTGATACTCTGCACTATGATGACAATAAAGAGAATCAACTTCACTTCAATGCGATAAAGTGGCTCTTTTTGCTGAGAAACAGTTAACCTTGTTTAAAGGGTAGTAAAAATTCCTGTAGAGACGGTTCCTTTGTATTTAGCAATTACGAATTTTATCTCCCGACCAAGTTCACTATGTCATTATGTCATACTCATAACATACCACAATCCTTCTTTATTGTCATCCATGCAATCCAAAAAATTCACACTAGACCTTTGAATAGATGAAATGCAGACGAAAAAATTCCAATTTGTCAAGTCTGTAATGGAATTTTGAAGGCTGCTCTTTCGCTACAGTTCAGTATCGTTTTCCTATTGCGATAGGAAGAAAAATGAAATCTTTATAATGATAGTTGGTGTCGGTGGAACTAACAGGACGGGTGAGTGACAACCCTGTACAAATAATGATTGAATGTGTCTCTTCTTAGCTCACTGGTGTACAGAGCAAGCGTGCTAAATTTTCTTTCGATTCTTGCGGCTTACGTACATGAAAATAATAACATATTATACTTAATCCAATCGAGGAAACAATTTGATTTTACCCATCATTGCTACGTGACTACTAAGCATAATATGTACTAGCATATTGGTTTTATTATCTTACGCTAGACAAACAACGCAATATAATAATACGACTGAGAGGATCATTCAATTATTAGCAATTCGTCGTCTTACACGGAATATTGAGCATACATATTTCTTGATTCCTCCGTCATCTTAACGTTCGGCAGTTTGTGTTGAACAAGCTCATGTTGTTTTTATCATTACAGTATGTTATCCGAAAATTGCTGGTTTTTCAAGTGCACAAGCACAGAGAAGCCATTCATTCAAGTGTAGAGAAGATGTATAAAAATGAAAATACTTACACTTTTGTTTTGCCGGAGAGAACACTCTGCAAAGGAAACTATGCATATTCATAGAAGAGGGATTCCTCTTGACAGAACATCATGCCAGCACCTTCTTCACGTAGTTTAATATATATATATATGTATGTAGGCATGGAAGTGTCAAGACAAGAAATGAGCATTGAAACAAATCCATTATTGTCCAGAAAAAATTTCATTATGACGAGATAGTACACAAATCTAGGGCTTCCTTGGTTCTAACTTGACAGCGAGGAAATATATTTTGCATGATTCAGCATGATACATCATCAAACACGATAAAGTGTAACTGACATACTTGATGAGGAATTATCACAGGTATAATAATAATTATTATTAAATGCCAGCCAATCGATCGAGCGACTTATTACGGAACAACAAATTCCAGCTAACTTTTCCTCTGCCTTGCATTTTTTCAAAGAGATAATTTCTATTCACACAAAATTGTAGGTATGTTGCTGCTTATTCAGTTGTTAATGGAAAACCACATTCATGAGTCAAACTAGTCAGGCATTACAGAAAACTGAGAATTGGAGGAAACACTAAAAGTGTAGCGCATTCACTCACGAGAATCGTTCCAGGTTACGCAGTACTTAATGTATGAATGAAATTAAGCAGTGTCGGTTTACATTCCACAAAGCTTTTACCTGTGTTGTGCATATCAATAGTGAAACATAATATCCAAGTGAGGCGTGCTTGATGCATGCCAAAGCAGTAAAGTTAAAAGTACATGACTTGATGGTGATGATACCACTTTTCGCTTAAACATGCATAATACGTAATACGTACCATGTCAGTCGCCACAAGGAAGCCCGTAATGGAGATCGCATTATTCGGGAAGAAGAAACAGTGCAATTAAGCATTTCTGCAAACTACGCTGATTGAAAGATACATCATCCGCTTTAGCTGCCTAAACATGCAATAAAAAGGAGTAAGCGTAGTCAATCAGTCAAAAGCATAAGCGGAGTGTCTCAAAACACCCCAATCGACCTCGCTTTCCCTGGTCTCAGTTTCATAGCTCAAGACCAAAAAGCCTGACTAAAAGCTGATGTATACTGTGATTCTGTAGCACTTTTAAATGTACAATTTGTAGATAATGGTTTTCCCATAAAAATACGGGGTTTTTGCTACCTTCCCTACGTGTTTGATTAAACCAGTACACGCACAACGCACGGAAAAACTAAGTAATGATACCATATAAATATCCGATTCGCATCATGTTACATCAATGGATAGAAATATAATCATAAACGTACAAAAGATAAAGATGAAAATGAAAAAGTGTGCAGATGGATACACTTTTGTGCGTGGACGTGTAAAACAGTAAAAATACATAACAAAAGCGGATCAACAGCAATAGCGACACAGGGGGCTTGAGCTCGGCTTCTCTTTGTTGATTGCTTGGATGGCACTCACACTGCACACCAGCGTGTACAACTACACTGGTTGGCAGGCTTCTGTGATATTATATGAGCTAGGGCTCAACAAAAAATAACTAGTTTTGTATACTGGGCAGGGAAAGATGAAATACAGGAAGATCTCGTATTCTACCAAAGAAATAGAATCATTCGCTACTCCTCACCCTGCATGGGCGGCGTTTAATATTCCGGAGTAGAGCAACTTTCCTTTTACCTTCATTGCTGCTTCTTATGGTTTTGATTTTCATAGAAACTTGTCATAATATTTTGTAACGCTTAATCGAAATGAATTTTCACTTAAATGTCATTGAGTTTGCAATTCATGTTTCTAATGCAATGATTCGAAACTCGAACGGTAATTTTGAAAAGCAAGACTGAATGTTATATAATCTTCTATTTTTGAAACTGGTTTGCTTATTTTGATTATAAGCAATTGAAACGTAAATAGTAGTACATAACGTTTACTATTTTACGGTAGTCAAAAAGTTCAAGGACGCTAGCAATGCTGGAGTATTTGAACTTTGATTGATCATTGTTTGTTTTGACGGAATTCGTTGAATTCTCTAATTAATAGTGACATTTGGGATTCCAAAACATTTTCAAGTATTACTCTTTGTTTATTTTTCCTGTTTAATCATACAATTCTATCGATATAGTAGGGGTGAACAGTAAATGTTATGACTAGGTTATAGGTCTATGACATTAATAGCATTGCATGCAATACACTGTTCGTTGCATGATTTTTTGTAACAAATTCAATTTCATTGCTAATTTTCTGCTTGACAAGTGCGTATGATACAAACACAAAGAGATTCACCCTGTTTCTTTGACCTTTTTTGTTGTAGGTTGGGCCTCGTGTCTCCATTAGCGTTTTCTCCGCAACACTCTGCGGCAATCCTGAGTTTATACGGAGCTAGTGACTTTCAAAGATCTGCGGCATGTTGGTACCCGTGGACATCACTTCCACAACCTGTGAGTCTAACGACTCATCAAAATAACAATAATGATTTAAGCAGATCTCCACCTCCAGCCCACCAAGGAACGCATCGACCACTCGGTAAGTTGATTTGCCTTGTCAAGTCAAATTGTTTTGATTTTCATAAGATCATTTATGCATGATGCACAATTCCGAGCTTTGCATACCTATATTTCTACGATTAACGCAAAGTTGCATGAAAAAGTCAAGACGACAATGTTCTTAAGCGAAAGTGTATCAGATAGAAGATAAAGTCAGATCAAAACAGAGCAGGAGTGGGGTTGGTTGCTCTGTGTTTGAGTTGATGAAAAGTGACAGAAGGTCTGATGAAAAGGGGATGTTTACCTATTTGTTGTACAGTGAGACCTGAACAAAAGTCACCGACGGAGACGGGAGCATCAGACTGCTGCTCTTCGGATAGTAGACCCAACTCTCGAGGCAGCTCTATAGACATTCGGCTGAGCGGAAGGGGGAACAAGTCCGGTGATCCTGTGGATGTTGACGATAGCGATGATGGGAATGATTTTGAATCTGATGCTCAGAAAGGTGGCTCTGCTACCTCTGGCAGTGCTGGAACCACGTCTTCGCCTCAAGGAACTCCTGGGAGCAAATCTGGGATGACGGTTAGCTCACAATCGAGTAACAGTAACATAAATGGAGGCGCCAGCAAGAGGAAGAAAAAAACCAGAACGGTGTTCTCCAGAAGTCAAGTTTTTCAGCTAGAGTCAACTTTTGATGTCAAACGATATTTGTCAAGTAGTGAAAGGGCAGGCTTAGCAGCTTCACTTCATCTGACTGAAACTCAGGTGAGCTATTTTTACCCCTCTATTTTAGGAACCCTTTCAAGGATAAATGCTTTTTGTCAATAAGACAAGGACATAACTTCAGCATATATATTAAATATATATTAACAACCGCATACAAACAGACATAATATAAGCTGCTGACTTCTTAACTCCATTGCATTGCGTCAACTGACTTTAATCGATTTTTTCCAATTTATGTCATGGTTGCAGGTAAAAATTTGGTTTCAAAATCGCCGTAACAAGTGGAAACGCCAACTTGCTGCGGAATTGGAAGCAGCAAACATGGCCCATGCAGCACAACGGCTGGTTCGTGTTCCTATTCTCTACCATGAGGCCCACCATTCAGCCCAGGACTCGAGTAATTCCACTAATTCCAGTACTCCCCATCAGAATCTGACGTCATCATATCCCATCCCCTACTATCAACAGTTTGGTGTCTCGCCTACATCTGTCAACTCTTCGTCTCCTGTCACACAGTCTCGCAGCTCGCAACAACTTTCCTCCTTGGTTTGAACTTTGCATTCCGATTTAATGAAGCCGTTATCATTATCTTGCCTAGGAACTGGTACCAGATCACAAACAGGTTTTAACTTTTAGACGTTGTCTTATAGCCGGTATAGCAAAATCATCATCATTATGGTAAATATTATATAATTAGTATGATTAGACTTTTAAACACCAGGAACACGGTATTTATTATTGTTACAAGATAAATGAAGCCTTCTGATTCTGTGGTGACATTTCACAACAGCTTGATTTTACTGGCATTTGGCACCAAGAAGCCAGTGAGTAAAAATTCATTTTGTACACTTGAAAAAATTAGGTTTTATTATTTTGCCGTTAAAGTCAAGTATGGGATAAAAAATATAGGAACGTTTTACAGATATGAATAGTAGTGGTAAAAATTGTAGCTAAATAAATGCATACCAGAAGGGCTGTCCGTAACTACAGAATCATATAATATACTGCGCAACTATAATTTGTTTCTAGGAAGGCTTTTTGCGCATAATAGAGTAATATTGATACTTTTAGCATAAATGGAAAAATTATATCTATATTTACACTTACAACCGTACTTACTACACAAACAAACTTCCAGTGCTTCAACGAAAAAACCTTGTTGGTTGAAAGAATGAGTTCTAGTTTGGATTATTATGCACCACCGTCCGTTAGCACTTATCAAATTGTCAGTTGTCTATCCTCATTATAAAACACGCCATTATTTAAAATAGACAGCCTAGGTTGCAAATTGTTTTTGAACCTATCACTACATACAATTAGTCACTATTTTAAAGTTGATCATAAATCCGAGGGCTTGGCAAAATTATAAAGAAAATGTTTTATTTATTTTTAAGTCACTCTCACGGTAAAGTCATTCACACAAATTTATTCGCTGATCGATCATGCAATCAATTTATAAATTTATTGTGTATAGTGTTACTAAAAGCTGGAGATTTGCAATTTAAGATTCATTTGTTTCATGCTATATACTGTACTAGATTACACAATTATTATTAAAAACTTGTTACATTATCTATTATCGTTACGGTAGAGAAAAGTTTTTAAAAACTTGATATATGATTACTACTCATTGTAGATTTACTGAGTACTACATTTAAATAGATTTTAAGGCAATTTTTATTTAAAAGTCAGCCATTAACCGTTACTCAGCAGTACAGCAAAAATTGTAAACTGTGTATACGTATCATATCACTGCTAACATTGGCAAGGCCCTAATTTTAAAACAGATTTGAATTTTACCAACGTTGCTCCCAAAATCAAATGCCTAACATTCCCAAAACTCGAGGTTAGCATGTTACATATTATTATAATGTAAAACTGTATCAATCTACCAATCCAACTACACATTCGCTACATTTTTAGACGATACATACCAACCCGAGTTCCAAACAAACCCGTGGATAGCCATATATAAAGGTAAAACTACTGCGATAAAAACTATTGTTCTAGATTTTTGCTTTACAGCAAAAATGAGTGCGGTGTATTAAGTAATTATTATTAAAATAATATGTTTAAGTGTGTAACACGATGAAATTGTCAAAATAAAAATATATCGTGTATCATGTACGTGCGATGAACACATTTATGAATTCAACATATCTATTTCATTTTTAACATGCTAGCTGGTTCATTATCACAAGAATTAAAAAACAACCACAACAGTTGTCTCAACTTTGATTGATAGGCATAAATGCTGCTGCATCCCCGCAGTACAAGTTGCAGGAACATCAAGGGGCGACTTAAGAACCAACAACAACAGCTCGAACAGTTTACCTGATCTACCTGTGCTTCAAAACTGTACAATTGCATGAACTTCACTGCTTGTCGTTTGGCTTTGTAGGTGGGTTGCATTCCATACATGATTTCTGAGATATTCTTAGAGAAAGGCAATCACGAGTAAGCCCTTTTTCTGTTCATTCGAATTACATATTATGTATGTGCAAATGTTGAATAAAACATGATGGAGACAAAGTATCAGAAAGAAATACGCACAACCTGTCATCTAGCCCTCAATTCTCTACAAAAGTTCAAAACAAAAGTCAAAATTCTGAGAATACACCATACACCGCTTTCCCAATTCCAATTTGGTAAATGTATACCCAATTACAGAGCGTTCCAATCCAGAAGAAAAATAGCGCAGTAGACTATGATGTCGTTGCTATTTTGTTGTTGCCGAGAAGATACTTATTTGCGGTTTACTTACATCACCAATGCAATAAAATAGAACAAGTAATTTTATAAAACAGAGAGGGAAAGAGCTAGCAAGCTGGTAAGAAAGAAAATCTCCCAGTCAACCAACCTGATAAAAATAATAGAACGTCTTTTGAAATTCAGTGAGCTAGCAGCATTATCATCGCATCATCATCATCGTCATCCTCTCCAACAAAACAGTGATACATTCTGGTGAAAAGCAGTTTTCCTTCTTCTGCTCTCAAAGACTCATAGATATGTTCCCTGCTATTATCCTTATGTGTGTATATAGCGTACATTTATCAACAACATGGTCGTCGTCTTTAGTACCACACCCAAAAATGACTCTATTTTCTTCCCTAATCTTATTGGCTCCGCTGAGAAGAAAACGAGAAGTAATTTTTCGGGGTTTTTCTATCTCTTTTACTACCTACTTTTATTCTAACAACTTTATATAAAAATACCAAGCCATCTGTATAATGCACACACACACACACGTAAACAAATTATCCACAAACTATATCCATATACCGTGCATGTGTGAAATGTGTAAAGAAGTTTAGCGAGTTTAGTGGAAAGAGAAGGTGGAAGGAAAGTAAGCAAGCAGCCATAATGCCCAAGCTAAAGTTGACTATTTTCTCCCCCAAAAGAAAAGCAGCTATTTAGAGAAGATCCCAGTCAATACCACAAAGTATACATACATTTTTATAGTAAGCAAGTTTTCTCTGAGACTTTTGGAGTGTCAAGTAGGAAAAAGGAGACTCATAGTACAGCTTTATCAGAAAGGTTTATATGAGAGACGTCTCTGTATCTTGTAGTCTTTATTTTTTCTTTTGTAGTGGAAACGGTGCTGTAATGTGACTGCTGGAAAACATACCAGAAGAATAATAAGTAGGAACGACAATAGGAGTAATATTTCCTCTTTCGTTTTTCTTCAACAGTTTAGGAGAAAATAAGAAGGTGAAGCGCTAAGTAAGTGATTCAGCTGGAAGAAAAAAGAAAGTAGAACTCAGTTATCATCCTCTTTAATACTACTGCTGATTCTTTTTGCCTTTTTTCACTCCCTCTGTCTATCTACATCTTTTTCTACTTCAAAGCTTTTCCTCGTTTTCTGGCGTTTTCCCTATCTCCTCACTCTCTTTCCCTAAAAGCTAGTTACCGACCAAGAGATGATGGTGTATAACAAGATGTTCAAAAGAGTCTTTTGTCTACAACACGGCATTAGAGTGGCAGTCAGAAAATCGCACACCCAATCTTTGCCACAGTATCTTCTAACATAACAACTAAAAAAACTAGACAAGTTCCTGTGCTTGTTTTCCAGTCGGCAAGTCATTCAAAGTAATTTTTTTCTCTTTTTTTCTTCTCTTTCTAAAATGGCGTGATACAGAAACTGTCATAGAGTTCTAAGGGTGGCATGATTTTACTCAAAATATAACTACGACAATTGGAATGAAGATGGCAAGGAGCATCAGAATGATGCTTGCAAACCAGCTAGTGTGGCATATTGCGGGTTGACCTTTTTTCTCTGGATAATAAAGTAATTCTTTTGTGTGTTGTTGTCTACCATATTGAATGAAAAGCTTGATGGACTGATTTCTTATTTTCTCTAATGGCAAACGTGACATTAGACACTACTTTAACTTGAGTTTATAACAACTTGTTAAAAGGTCACGTTGGCTAAACATATCCTTGTTTGAAAACTTGTCATTATAGAAAATAGTTTGTGTTTTGCTGGAAGTAACAAAGTTTTCAACCAAGCCATGAGGCGTATTACAATGATTAGCCTGATTATAAATGGATATATGCATGGAAAGATGACACGAGGAAAATGTAATTCAAGTGACAGAGTGCCACTCTTATGATTAATATGACAATTGCTCAAGCGGAAAACAAGGTGAAAGGGAAAAGTGACTGGAGGGTTTGTGTAAATGTATGCATGTGACAAATAACGTGTTTACCATGTTCACATGTACGAAGCATATGATGACAGCAGAACGCAAGTTTTAAAATAAGAAAACAAGTATTTCTCCTTGAGCAATATATGCTGTTTTACTTTCCCTACTCTGCAGAATAGGGGAAAGAGTAAAGAAAGCAGCCAACGAGTGTGTGCATCCATCCGGGTAAAATGTAAAGTCAAATATTGAATGGTATTCCCACCTAAAAAGGTAGAGAAAGGGAACAAAACAAAAAATAAAGGATTTGTGTAAGGATTGTTCCTAATCCTGGCAACGATTTCTTATTCCGTTCACTACAGCAACTACTTTTGTCTTCTAATGTGATGATGATTCTAGTATTTCAGTGGGAAGAGTTTTTAGTGAAATGTGAGATGCACCCTATTAGGACGGGAAAGAGTTGGTGGTCATCCTCCTTACAGTATTACTATTTTTATTAGGTATTTCTTTTATTGTTCACCTTCACAGCCTAACAACCCTACAGAGCGAGCAATATGTTTACGTATATTATGTTTCCACATTAGTTATATGTCCTAAAGTAGACCAAAAATACATTGTGTTTTAGGAAAGGAAATCTTTCGTCCAGTGTGTGTCCAGACTGCCCTGATACATTTTTGGAGTTGTTATACGTATATCGTGTTGTATGGCAACTTGGCTTGTTTTGTGTATGAATAAAATTAATAGCTTTTCCAGCTCAAATAACTTTCACAACAGCCTAGAGTGATCTTGAAAATACTGAATGACTGAATAAAGCATGTAGTACATACCGAGTAGCTTTTTTTCATACATAACAAGTAAGCTATTCCCCATTCACTTTTTGGTTACTTCTGAAAATAGACCAAAAATAATTCTCAATAAAAGAATACTATTTTTACTTTCGTTTTTTTATCTTTGCTTGTATCATCTTCGAACAGATTCAATCCGTACATCTGGGAAGCATATACGTGCACGCAAACATATTTTATTTTTGTATTATCCAAAGAAAAGGGTGATGATTGCATTTGTCGTCGTTTTGCTTGCTGTTCCCTTTTTAGCCTGTCAATCCTCTAAATCTGGTCTCCCATTCTCTCCATGCGGAGGAAGCACTATTTTACGAGCAGATGTGATGATGGCTATTCAATTCTTGATTCCAATTCAGCCTTTTCCCGTTTTCTTTTCTCCCCTTGCTTTCCTCAAGATGCATTATTAGGAACAGGAGAAAACTTTTTGGTTCCTTGGAGAATGCAGCTGGATGATTTGTAGCGGAGATGGGAGAAAGATAGAAAGAAACACTAGAAGCTGGAATGTTCAAACCAACAAAAAATGCTACATACGGTATGTAACATACCATCGCCGTCGTGGAGTTTGTTTTACTATCAAACTATCAAACGTACCGTGTCGTGTAAATGGTCTGGTGTAATAGCAATTCCATTGAATGTTGCCTGATGACTTATCTACGCGCTCCCTTTTGGTGTTGTGTGAGTAAACTGTAAAATGGTTTCCGAATACTGTCAGATCATGTTAGGTCAATTCTCCTCTCAGTAGTGGAAACGGTGAAACAGCAAGATTTGTACATGAGATCCATTTTGTAATGGTAGAAAAATCTTGGCCAAAGCATGTCTGTTCACTGGAAGGTTTGTAATAAGATTTTACGCTGTAGCTATACATGCGCGTAGTATACACATTTTGCATCAAAATAAGTAGGACACGTTACTTTGACCATTTTCGGTCTTTTGTAAAGAAATCAACCGGATGTTTACCGATTTTCTTTCAGTATTTTCTCCACCAAGCCTATTTCACATGACAGATAATATCATTGTCTGTGACATTCTTGTGACCTGCTGTTGAATGCATGATTTATACCTAATTATTTACAACGCAAATTGCAAACCGTGCTTTCCTAATCAATGATTTCATCTTCATTTGCTTCAAGGTGTTCAGTTTTAAGGTAATGTGAGAGGAGGTTTTTATTCCTTTGTTAAATGACCTCAAATACAGACAAAAATCCTTGTTAGGGCCTCAATGAGACGATGGAAGACGGTTGGAAATTTTTATAATGATTCAAATTGAATGATTCAATCCCTGTGTTGTGACAATAGTTTTGAACTCTGCGATTCAAGAATATGAATATGAAAAAAATCTTGTAATTTGTAATTATTCAGTACACGAAATGAAAAGCAACAAAGATGCAATTAAAAAAACATGCACAAAAGAAAAGCTTTGAAGGTGAAACAACGAGACTAAATCAGAAATATAACACTATACAAATGGAGTACTTATGTTGTCATGAAATATGTTAACTTCTAGCTTGAATCACCTTTCTTGCAGCGTCCACTTGGCATGATCATCGAAACACGAAAGATGGGCAGTCAAATAAACTTTTAGTAATTTCGTTGCATGTTTGTTCCAAAAAAAAGTGGTAATATAACTTTGTTCATTTGTATGTTGCATGTATATAATTTTAGGATTAAATTCTATAAAAATACATTTATTTGAAGACACATAGCAGCATCTGAAGTCCTTTCCATTTAGTTTTATAGGTTATTAACATGTATGCTTGCCCTTCCCTTTGCCATGGATTCAGGTAAAAAAAGTAATAAGTGCCTTCTAGTAATTTCACTTGAACCATCAACAACTTTTCTGTGAAAGCAACAAAGTTAATTGAATGCGTGTGGGATGGATTTTTGGTAAAAAGAGGGGAAAAGAAGTGCTTAGCCAAAAGATGATGATGAAGAGGACGGCACAGTGTGGAAAAACGATAGGGAAAAGTGGTAGTGCGGTACTTTACTTGCTACTTCTTTTATTGAGGTGAGGAGCGAGACACACGCAGAGAGAAAGAGAGATAGTGAGGGATGTGCTAAAGTATATTGCTCTTGTGTCATCAGGTAATTTCTGTAATGAAAGACTTTTTATGGGTTTTGATCTTCTCTCTCACTCTCTGACATCACCATCTTTTATGAAATATGTATATAATCTCTTTCCTGTATATAATCATTCATCCATCCATTTGTACATGTTTAGCTTGATGATTCCTATACTAGCAGACTATTTAGCTCACTCACGGATGTTGCATGTCTCCTTGCCTGCAAAGAAGATACACTGAAACATTTCACTTAATTAGTAGAAAATTAAAAGCTGAATGAT
Organism: Entomobrya proxima; assembly: GCA_029691765.1. Classification (NCBI taxonomy): domain Eukaryota; kingdom Metazoa; phylum Arthropoda; class Collembola; order Entomobryomorpha; family Entomobryidae; genus Entomobrya; species Entomobrya proxima. The sequence continues at coordinate 33,884,005 of CM056173.1, forward strand.
CAAATGAACCATGGCCATCCACACTTTTGCTTTTCCACTCGTATTTTTATGATTCCACACAGTCCGCAGAGCTAGTCGTCCCTCCACACAACTTAGCCGTTAGTTAAGCTTATTCATCATTGCCCATAAATACCTTTTAATATAAAACGCAAACATGTTGGGGAAAAAAAGTTGAGAGATCATAAAAAATTACAGAGGCAGACACTATAGATCAGACCAGAGAAGAGAGAGAGGAAAAAAGTACTCCACTCACTCAGCTCATTCCCACTTTTCAAGCGGAATGCTTCACAAAAGGAGAATGTTTTACCATGCAATGCTATCTTTTTACCAGCATCACTTTTTATTTATTCTTTCACTTCTCCTTTCATCTAAAATCGAGTGGATTTTACTTTGACTGCGGGAAAGTGACGTTAAGTAATGGGATGCGTGTAATGGTATAAAACCAACTGCTCTTGGTAATCGTAGAGGGATGATGTTTTCCTCTTTCTTTTCATTGCTTTTCCACTAATCAAATGCGTAGCTACTAATTGTCATTTTATCAGCTAACCAAAATTATACGTTCATCTTTCGATTGATGTAAATATGGCTTGGTTGTGACTAGACTTTACACTGCAGCCGCGTTGTGAACTTGTGAATGAAATCGCATGATGACATGTCATTCAGTCTATTTATAAATTAAATGTAAGGGCACAAAGAATTGAATATTATTTATTTTAATTGAATTCTACAGAAGGAAATTATGTATACATAATCTCTACCAATTTGGCAGTTAGGTATCAGTGGTGGTCATTTTAAAACTTTGTAAGACGCTCAAACAAAAAACACGAGAGAGAGAGCATGTTGCACGTCAGCAAGCATCATCTTGTGTTTGTAAGGCAGCAGTCTATTTTGCTGGTTTGGTTTATGTGTGCAACATTCACTCTTTTCGTATTTAAAATTGACATTATATCATTGCAAACTGTTACTTCATTAACTTTGTTACCCAAAGAAACATTGGAAACACTTGTGTTTGAACTAACGATCACGTTTGCAGTAGTTGGACATAAGATACAAGGAATCAGGAATTATTGTAGTTGGGCAAACAAGGTGAACACATAATCACACTGTAACTGGCGAGTTTAATATGAATTAAAACATTCCAAGCCTCGCAAATTAAAACTTTCTATTATACATTAAGTGGTTTGTATATTACATTAGATCCCTTTCAATGATTGTAAGTGTAGCAATCGAGCATCACGACAGATCCAATATATAAAAAAACATTTACATACTCCTCATTTATCATGTGTTCGGCTGCAGTTTTTGATGTTTTACAAGTCTATTAGTTCTGCATTGGATTTTATAAAGAGAAAGTTAATTAGTACTGAGGCCATTATATCGCCAATTTGAGGATGCTCGTTTTATGACCTTGACCTTTGTAAAAACAAGGAGTACTTCTTGATAAGGAAAAACAAGTGACTAATACGGACCGTTATCAATATTTCATTGACTTACGGTAAAATCGTTAACCTGCTGTAAATCTAACTATCCAAGGAATTAAGTAAGTTTTTATACCTTTTTTGAAAACTTTAATATTGCCTTACTAGCCAAATGCACGTTAACTGGTGATAATTTTGCTATAAAGTTATTTCTTGAGGTTTTTGATTGAAGGAATACTCAAAACAGTAGATTATTTATAGGCATGTAGTGTGTACTTTGATAGAATATATCTATTTAACGCTTTCAAAGACGAATAGAGAAATAGGAAATCACGTATGGTCCCTTTGAAAGAAATGGAAGAATGGTAATAGCATATATTTTACAAACGGCTATGTAGTGAAAACAGCAATAACTTTTTTTGAATCGCAGAAAGGGAAAAGGAAAAGCAAACTGATAAAACAAAAATAAAGCTCTAAGAGAGAGAATAGTTAAGTATCGTACTGGTCGTAAAATCCGAATTTTAACAACCTGGTTTAATGCTGGTCAAAAACTGACCTAAAATTATGTGTCGCATGCTATAAGTTCTATTATAAAAAGTTGTGACATCGCTGTGACCTCTGACCTAGAGTTGACCTATTGACCTGAAATTCAATAGGGTTGTGGCTGAAGTCATGTACTATCTGTATACCAAGTTTGGTTGTAATTGGTCCAGCCGTTACTGAGTAAATTGCATACGGGCGGACGGCCGGCCGGACGGAGCACAATATTAGAAGCGAGTCAGCAGAACGAGATAATATCGAGAGAGTTATCAATCACAATTTAAATCTATCGCTTTTGGGAATTTTATTGTGCGCCCTAAACCTTAAAAACCTCGGCATTCACTGCCTTTATTAATTTATCGCCCTATAGAGGCTTGGAAAAGTTATTGTGCTGTTGCCCTCCAAAGCCTGCTCCTCGTTGTCGTACCAACTGCTTGAATAGAAAAAAGCGACAGAAATGTGTACCAAGGACTTCCCTTGGAAAGAGACCTGAGAGATGAATACTTTTATTTATAGTGGTGATCACCAACTTTCAAGTATAAATGGCAAGAATTACTTCCGCACGCCACTAATACTCAAAAAGGTCTATTGTGTCACTTCAATTTTTCTTCGATTTAATTCTTTATAGCTTACAGAAAGTCAACATCTCTAAGCAATTTAATTGTGACTATTATTATTTTATACATTTATTATAACATTACTGCAGGCGTTTATGAAAATTGAAAACTACTTAGCTGTAAACTTTAATCAAAATATAGTTGCTATTATAAAAGTTAGTTACGTGGGATAAAGTACCGTTATTGAACGTAGTAGCCTAGTAGACAATCGGTCATAGAAGCACAAGAACATCATTTTTCTTGGGGTATTGTGCAACGGGCTTCTAAACTTTCCGTCTGCCAAACATACACACACTCCACCAGGTTACCCTTCATCATGCTTGCAATCTGACGAAGAAAATGAGGAAAGTTTATGTTTTAAGCATATAAACAGAACAAGATAGCTCTGATTAGTTTATTCGAAACATTTTGTGTAATTTTATGATTGACTTGGTTCCGACATGTCTGTCATTCATTTTCACGCAACTTTGAATCAAAGTGTTTGATTGTGCTATTTTAGTAGGCTGTTGTTTTGTGGCGTTTGCGTTTGCCAATGCCCCTAACTTCAAAATTCTTAGGGCGACTCTTCCGCAACCTACCCTGTGAACGTCAAACTACTTCTGCACTGCACTGAGCACAGACAGACCTGAGGAAAGTTGAGAGTAAAGGAATCTTTTTCAGTGTGGCTTTTCGGGACCCGGATTTAAAGCAGAAAAGAGAAAACGACTTATTAAAAAGAACGTTCACATCATTTTGCACTTGAATTGAATGCAAATTATATGAGTTTTGTTCTGTTTGTTAAGAAACTTTCAAAGTGTATGTTACATGTGTTTAGAAAGCAGTTAATAACTCTATTTAACCATTTTGATAAATTAGTTGCGCTCCGAAGTACTTGACTATAGTTGAATAGTTGATTAGCTGATCGCTTTTATCTAAACAGGTTTGTGTTTTAGTAATATGGGCCAACACCACCATGATTAAATAAACATCTGTATTCATTTTTGACGATGTAGTTATCCAGACGCAGTTTTGCGATATTAATGTCATTGGGGAACCACACAACCTTTATCATCTCTCAGCGCTTGACCTTTTGTGACAAAGGTTTTTACTACATATCTCGACAAACGATTTTGTGCCATTGTTAGGTGTGAACCTGATTGAGAAACCATAATTCTCAACAGGAAGGCTATTTCTGCGTGAAACAGGAGCCCATTTTTGCCGGCATTTAAAGTAACATCTTGGATTCGCGGACAGAAAAGTACCAAAATGGGAAAAAGTTTAACCAGATTAAAAAAGGGTAATGCATCGAAAGGAAATACCGGAGCTGCTAGGTAAGGAGAAATAGTTTTGTTAATTTCTATAACGCCACATTGTATTTAAAAGTATAAATACGGTGGGTTTTTACGTAGCTCCGCACCTGTCACCGAAAGTCAATCAATCAGCAATCAACCGTCTTCCCAAAGCCCACGACGAGTCAACGCAACATCCGACCCCGAGAATGCGGTTTTAGACAGAGAGACTGCATCAGGTGATTCGACAGTTGAAAACGATCATCAACTAACTAAAGAGCAGAAGTCAGAGGAAAATGCTTCTTCGACATCTTCTGCTACGGTGCCGTCTACATATGTAGAGACTCCTCTTCGTCGTATCCATCCGTCGGAACGAAGAGAAGAAGCACTCAAAGTAACAAGACGTTTATTTAAATAAATTTGCGATCTTACGTTATGATTAACTCACTCCCAATCAGTAATCAGACTTGAGTATTTAAGCAGTGCGCAATGCATTGTTCTTTCCTAAACGAAACAATATGGATAGTAAATCAGTTTCCTTTCAGGAGAAAAAAACGGTACAATAAATGTGGACAAGTAAATTTTTGAATTGTATAACGAACAATTTTTTTATTAGTTTCATTCATCTACAACTAGTAACTACTAATTCAGGTGTACTACATTTTTGTTGACGGAAAAACAGCCTCTGTCTGTGTCATGTGATATTTTTAGATTCTCTGGGTGTTATTTCCATCTATTCACACTAGCACCCACTCAACCCAAGAGATTTTATTCTTGACAAAAGGTGTGTTTATATATATACCAGTAACATTAAACACTTTGCAGAATCCAGAAATGGAAAATGACAAATGTTTTTTTCAAAACTTCCTGCGACCTCAGAAATATAGATTGAATTACAAATCGAAAAATTGACATTAATTTGATCTGCTAGCATTTTCTATGATTCATGTGATGTATCTGAAATACACAGTGACATCAATTATGTTACACCATGCTCTTTACTTAATTTACTTAATATATAACGGTTAGCATATTTTTGGTATTCACAGTCAAATTTTGTTTTACAATTAGTTTTGCATACGTAAAAATGACTAGGTATAAACCTATATAAACCTATAATGTTGTATAGTTACTCAAGTCAAAATACCCTATCACCTATAATTGTATAAAGGGAATTTAATAAGTTGTTTGAAGCAAATTTGCGCATTACACACAAATTAATACTGCAGCATCGTTAATTGTTAATTAGTTTTAACAAATAGATGAATAGTCAAGGCATAATTACCCAATATTATAATTATTGTCTCTAGAAATTGATCCGAAGGTTGCAGCGACGCAAGTAGTTTAATTTAGAAACAAATTTTTAGCCTTATCCGTCTCTAGTTTAAATTTTAAAATGATTATCTCAATTCAGCTAAAACCATAGCATGTATACAGTAGTCTAGGCAACTGGTGGGTTGTCGACTATGCTTTTTGTTCTCAATCAAATGATATCGACGAGGTGTAGGTTCCGGTACCGGAACTTTTCGAGTATCAAGATTTGTGCTTTTTGATATTTGAAACTTTGCTTAGTGTCTTCTTGCCAATAATACAATTAAACATACTATTTGAGGCTACACCTACTAAAATTGTTGTGACATTTACGTGATGCAGTGCAAAATGATACAACTGTTAACTGATCGAATGTGATATGTTAGCAGTTTAGAAACACAATATATTATATAAAATTATGTAAGGGAACTCATTATTTGTCGGGTTATGACTGTATTAAATCTTACTGTTCACAAATGTCTATATTCTTTCACTACCTTTTGTGAACAAGTTGATTACCTAGTTTACATGTTTGCTCTCGGACGGAGGGAAAACATCATCATCATGTGATAAATATCATTAATTGATCATGTAAACATGCTTTTCATAGTTACTAGGTCTGAAATGTCACGTAAATCGCAATGTCGAATGCAATATGCAAATAAATATTAACTTAATTCCAAATAAACTATCTGACTATAAAAATCATGTCCTAGTTCTGATATTTGTTATACTTCTTCATATTTTCCGCACATCATCTTTTTTTAATAATTCATATAAAGTGTGCATTGTGGTAGATATATACTTGATTTGCAAACTGGAAGCACCAGATTCCCTTTTCTCTTTTTGGTTTAAAAAATCATTTTTGTTGATTGTTTGATTACTCTCTGTTGATTGTATTTTATCTTTTAAAAGTATACCAGTACTTAGGATGAATACAGTCAGCCGTATAGCCTTTAATTATTGTGTCAAGTATTGTACTTTACGTTGAGACCTACAAGAAAAATGAGGTATAGCCTTGATTTAAAACCTTTTTATGTTGTCATTTTATCGTTGATTTTAATTCTTTGGTTTTTGGGTAGTCAATCGGAAGATTTTTTGCTAACTACAATGTTAAAATGTTTTAAATAAAAATGACAATGGCAAATTAATTTGAATCAACTTTTTCTCAATCTTGTCGTCTTCGTCAGTACAACCGGTAATGAAATTTTGCTGAATATTTGTATCAACTAATTCAGGAGATTCGCTGCAGTCTAAACTAGCCATAGTTTTAATTCAACGCTTGTATACTAAACGTATTTGTACTACATAATATTGTAAACTATTCTTACCTAATTACCTAGATATTTAACCAACTTTTAGTGATTGTTTGTACTGACATTGATCATGCACCATATACTTTCAAGCATCCAACAAATCATGAAAATTTTGCTATATTTTATTTGTATGCGTGTAACGAAATAAAATTCAAACCGATGTTAAAAACAATAAAATCAAAATTCGCGTTTTTCATTTATAATAAAAATGGCCACATTACAATTTAGAAATAAAAATACATACAGAATACATAATAATGATAACAAATGAGCTTATAAATAAATAAACGATAAAATGGTGGTGGTAACAAGAAACAATACAAAAATTTTGAGATTACATTTTTGGAAACCATCTAATATTCACTCCTACTCTGACTTAGGTTAGTAGATACATTGGTAATTGAAACCGGTAATATGAACTCATGCACTAGCATTGTCTACCTCTAAACCATATATTTCTAAAACATTTAAAATTTCTCTATGTACTATGTACTATTTATGATATATATAATAGTTGCCTTAGTGTTTTTGTATCTTATATAACGTTCAGCGCCATAATTATAGTAACAGATTTGCAGAAATCCGATTACACTTGTGGTCTGACTACAACATTCTTTGTGCCAACGCCAACATACTAAGCTCTTAAGTAAAAAAAACTATTTCTCTATTTTAACCAAATTTTAATAGCTGCTTGAACTTTGGTATAACATCAACTTTAAAACTTAACTTACAACAATGTAGTTTCTAAGTATTACTATTGGAAGTAGAAACATGAGACTTAAAATAGAGAAAACCTGATCTTTATCATCATCCAAGCCTAGGCCACTACACTCATAAGTATTCAATTATTTTATAGTGTATAAAAATATGTAACCCTCTGATATCAAAAGAGCATTTTTTCTTGTAGTACTGCTTGCTCACATATCTGCTTGGCGACGACTTTGTAAAGGTTGCTCTATGTATAAGTTTTAGTAACTGTACGATTATCAGCTTCAGACCAGATAACTGAAAAGACTATATAATATTACCTCATTTTAAGGGAAGAAAGTAGATTCCTTACTAGTTGTTGCTATTGCAAACTTGAAATTAAAATAGAAATCTGGATATGATTGCAGATTATATACAAGTACAACAAAAAGTTAAACGTTTGAATAAAAATCGCAAAGTTAAAAATGATTTCCAGTGAAATATCTTATAAACTTTGAAAGTAGATTACTCCTCACTAGTCAGTTGTGAAACATGGAAAGATAAATGATAATGATATTTATTAATTATGAATATTACGTCTCATACTTTGGACTCTTCTAGAAATTGGTCGACTATTACTCAGCCTCACTTGAGTGCCTTATAATTTAAAAAGTAGAAGCCCAGAAACCGGCAAATAATTGCTTAAAACTGTAGTTCTTATGGACAACGATTATGCCTATGTTTCCGTATTTTATCAAGATTGTAGACGTTTTTTAAGATGCCGAATAGTATTTAATAAAACTACTAGTGTTACTAGTGCAATCTCAAAACCCTTGGAAATCGATATTTACTACTATTTTCAAGCAGTTTTGGTTGTTACTTTTCGTCGTAGTTTCACCGATTATCGGTTTTTATGTAACTGCTAAATACACATGTGCACTACGAAATATTTTATCTTTATGTTTAAACATTTTGATATATCGAAAATATTTTAATTTCATAATAATATTTTAATCATTACACGACGACGACATACACTGTCTCTAGACTTTTTGTGGCTTCTCTGGAGCTAGTACAATCAGCAACTTCTGAGCCAATTTTGTGAACCAGCCTGGAAAATACAAAAGGTGCACAAACAATTAGTTTTACTGCAATTTAATTCTACATTGGATCCTAATCGCATAAAGATACATTCATTATTAAGTGAGCACCTAATTTGTAACTACAAAATGCCACAGAGCTTTGTGCAAACTTTTAAGAGGGTCTCAGGACAATGAGAAGCTTCTGGAGAAGCCTTGTCACCGAATCTGCATAATGGAAGAAAATTAAGAACAAAAAAATAAATCATGATACACACATAGAATAACTACTTGAAACATGAGTCAGTATCCTCAAGTAGTTGTAAATAATTTAAAGCATTTCAGGTTCGTAAGAGTTTAAATATTCATAATTTACTACAAAAAGCATTACAAGCAATATTTGCTCAGGATACGGAATTAGGAAGAGGACGATGTATCTGAAGAGCTAGTTGTTTGCTTAGACGGCAAAGCGGAATAAGGAGTGGTATTGGAATTATTAATGTTTATCGGCAAACGCTGCAATAAGGCACTGCCACTGAAGGTGGGTCTCTCACGATTATCAACACCACCATCTTCCATTCTAGAATAATGTCGATGCTGTAGCGGGGTAATCTGGGAAGGATAAAGGTTAGCATCACTGGTAAGTCTACGATATTAAAAGTGGATACTCGAAAACTCTTTTAACGATTATTGATTTCGTACGGTTAGAAAGTTTCCTATAGTAAGCGTACGAAGATGCGTTGTTTCCGTGGGAAGGGGTGACTTGTACGTGTTAGCCGGACCATTTCCAGCTTGATAAGGGGTAAGCCTAATATCCGTCATGGAATCACAGGAGGTGGGAGAGGAAAAGTCAGGTTGTCTCATGGAAGCTAGGTTATTTCTGCTTTGCGGTTTATAGATACGCATGATGCTATTCATAATTATGTTGTTATTAAGCAGCTTGTTTTGGTTAAGGCGGTACCACGCTTTTGGGTACTCAACGACAAGTAGTAATTGCAACAGGCGCGTTAAGAGCACTACAAATACGATATATTAGTAGGGTAAGCTAGGTAAATAAGTTCTAATAATTGTTTCAAAGTGCAACCATAATCTGAACTATAATGCAAAATAAGAAAAAAATCATACCGACAATGTCCCTCACAAACTTGGGCTTGTTTTTCCATGCAATGAATAATAGGTAGACTGGAACTGCACTAAGAATCACCAACAGTCCAATGCCTGGAAAAGTAATGGAATAAAAATTAACAATAAATTACTTTGTCTAAAACACAGATTAGTTATTAGTTATATTCAAGTTTGGAAAATGCTTTTACCGGTGGTAACGGGGTCGGCGAACATAGGTACAATGGTAATGATTGCGGTACCAATGATGTAAATGATAGGCCAAAACATATTAACTTTGATTGGTCGCGGTAGGTCAGGCTGCTGCCACCGAAGAATAGGTATGCACAAAACTGCAACACCGATGCTCAACTATTGGAAATAGAAAAGTGAAAATAGAAAATTGGAAAATGCCTTATATATTTTTTACAAAGATGCAAGCAATTTTCTAAATTACCCAGGTTGCAAAGCCCACATAGTTGATCAAATCACCAATATTAGGGGATGCCAAATACACAAGAGATAGCAGCGCCTATAGAGTTTAAAGTGTCATAGCACATCACAAAACTGAGCTTTCAGATTATGTCAAAAGTCCGTAATCCATCAAATTAGCGAATCTTACCACAAAAAGAACCGCGGGGGCTGGTGTATGCTTTTCAGTTTGAATCATGGTCAAAACTTCAGGCATTTGCCCCTCCATAGCACCAGCATAAAATAATCTGCAAGGATTGTTCATACATAGTTAATAACGTTACTCATTCAAAGTCGGGGTTAATATCATCATCGTGATTTCCCCGGAGGTTCCCGTTCTCGCTTCCCTCATCTCATTGACGTACTAGCGTTCCCTCCCTCTTAATATTATTACTATTTTATGTATGAAAACGCGTTCAATAAAGTTTCAGTAATACCTCGAGGAAGTAAGAAGAATTCCGTTAATACCACCAAAGGTGGAAGCTGCTACGAATAGTGGAACTATCCACGCCATAGAACCATACAGTTGATTTGCAAAGGTCTGACAAAGGAAAGAATTGAAACTGCAATTTAACTGGCTATAAATACTAGAACGAGCGCAAGCAATAAAGCTGATGATGCAGCTTTTAGACTGAATGCTCGTTTATGATGCTGTAATAAACGGTAAAAAAGACAATAGAGGAAGCTGAGTTACGTACAACAGCAACAGCCTCAGAGTTAAGCATTTGTGTCGGACTCAGGGTTGTGAAAAATGCCACGTTTGTGAGGAGATAGACGATTGTTACCAGCACACAGGAGAAACCAATGGCAATAGGAAGATTTCTACAATTTTCAAATACCATAAAAATTTACACGCTATGGACCGTGCATGCAGATCAGTACAAAATTACAATTGCTCATCGTTCTTCCATAAACCAAGTAGAACATAGTAACAAGTAAAGTTCTTTCTTGATTGAGCTTACCTTACAGGGTCTTTCAACTCCTCAATGATAAAGTTGAGCTGTTGGCGAAAAACATAGCAACAAAAAATCCAATAAAGTATTCCAACAAAATTATAAATAGCGAATTGAAACAAGAAATCGGAAAGAAAAATTAACAAATTGAAGTTTAATTTTTAAATAAATAATTTAAAAAGTTTAAATTATCATGATGGATTTTTAAAGTTTTCCCAACTAATTTGTAGTGTTCATAGAAGAAAATGTCAACTTACGTAATTCCTGAAATCAAATAAAAACAGAAAATTACTTCATATTGTTCATTAGCTCTGCCAACTTTTAAATAACTAAATAAAAAATTGTTAGCTTCTTGTTATGTATAACGTGCCACATCATCAAACTGAATAATTCAGAGAAATTGCTTCCAGTTTACGCTACTATTGGATTATTATTTTTTGGATAAAACTTCTGAATGTCTGGAACGATTCAAAAGAATACTGTTACAATAAGAAGATTTAATCAAAGTCGTAAATAATTAGGTTTTGAAAACTTTTCCAGACACGTGGATTGACATTTTGTAACTTTCAGAACTAAATTGATGAATACCAAACAAATAGCAAGAAATTACCTAAGCAACAAGAATCTGTTCTCAATGACAAACTTTCTTTTTCTCATTTCTTCATCATCCATGTGTCATGAATATGTAGGAATTCTTTTTTTGGAAATCTTCAAGAAGCATTTCTACAATCTAACTTTGCAAGAATCCTTATAGCTCATAATCATAAGAAAGTAGATATATTAGGAGTTTTCTAATAAAACGAAACCATAAAAATGTAAGAAATGATTTTGTTGGCTAACATGCAATGACATGTCTCTCATGGAAAAAACACATTGCAAAAGCAACAGTTGCGTAAACTTCTCTAATTGTTCTCTTCTTCCCATTAATTCTTTCTGAACTCACAACTGAAGCCCCTGACGATTTAGAGGCAATTTACAATCCGTAGCATAATTCATTTACACAGAATTTTTCATAACACGTCACGCAAGCAACATCAGCATTGAAGCAACAATAACTTACCATCCGTTGTAGGCAAAGAGACCAGAGTAAAAGGACAGCGCCACTTTCTCCATGTTATCCTCCGTGTTATCCCAAGTGAAGTGCTCAGTTTTGCCTGTAATTAGCAGTCATTAATTTTCATTGATGCCTAACATGCTTGTCAGTCATTTGCAAGTTATGTAACGAAAACTTCAGCTTTGCGGAGATAAAGCATTTCTTGTTCCAGCGAGAAAAGAACGACCACAGAATGGTATTTATTATGCACAATAGCCCGGTTGGCATAATTATAAATTATAATAACTGTCATGGTGTGCAAAGAAGGGGAAAAGATTTCTCGCCATGGTACGGTACAAACTTTGTACTACAAACACTTTGCTTGCGTCTTTCACAGACACGCATTCATTCATTCATTTATAGAAACGTGTCTACATTGTATAATGTATTCAGTTCCACAACCATCAACAGTAACATTGTTTTTAGTCATTTGCTTTCATATTCAATGAAACGCATAAAAGAATAGTAGATTACTTTTAGACAAACTAATTTTAGTTTGAAATGTGCTCTGAATTCAGAAAATAAACTCCGCTGACTGTCGTCATTTAACTTGCATGAATAATATTTTATTTGTTAAGGCCACGGACTACTAGCACAAAACTTGGTTTTTACTTTCGAAAAGTACAGCAAATCTCAAAGAGTCACACAAACTCTTTACTATTAGCATCTCGGGTTCTGTTATATGACGATCATAATCAAAATCTCTTTCAAGATCGTATGCTTATCTACATGCTTGAAATAGCGCATCTGTTTTCCGCTTTTTGGCAATTAGTCACTTTGTATTGTAGACGTAAAATACAAAAATAAGTCGGGCTGTGATAAAAAATGTAATGAGGTACATTTTTTGTGTTTTTGGGTAGTTGGGAAATACGGCATCTGGAAAGTTTGGATTCCTATGGTATCTCGCCGTACATTTGGGCGCTTGGTACAATAATGTGCATAGTGTGGAATTTGAGACTCTCATCGCTGTTCTAGTATATTTTATATAAGCTTTAGTTTTATGTTTCTTAATAAGCTGATGATGATGGCAAAAGTAATTGTGTAGGATCTCGTTCTAGTACCACTTACCAAGATAAAGCTGGTAAAATCCCGTTCCAATAATTATGGCAAGAGCTATTAATTTGGCGTAAGTGAACACGTCTTGGACTATCGTTGCCCATGTAACATTCCAGCAGTTGACAAACGTCAAGAAGCCTGCAAAAGAAGAAAGAAAGAACGCGTCTTTAGCAGTTGTAACAGAAGTAACCACAAATGAAATGGCATCATGAATCATGAAACATAATTCGCTCTAATATACTGGATATTGCATAATGGATATTGTTGCCATAAAAGTAATTTTCAAAGTGATTCTATGCCGGCGGAGATGAAGGAATATTCAAGCTTATCAATGCAAAAAACTCAGAATTTGAATTTTCGGGTTAGGTGTATGGATAGAACATCAAATAGTATACAATTTTATAAAAATGGTGATAAAGCATAATGACATCCTTCTGATGGTAACCTTTGACATATTCTAGATCATCAGCATTTCCTCAGTTTATTTTATAATCTCCTACTGCGTATTTAGGAATACTTTGGTATGCATTTTAATACTCCAGGAAATCCAGTAAATGTTGGTATAACATGGTGTACGTGACAAGTTATTGCGTTGTATTTCATTACGTTTGCTTAAATAAGCTTATTTTCAATTTTGCGAATGAATGATGCAAAATTCCATTAAATTGTGTGTATGTTGCCAGTAGCAGATTTTATTTCACCCGATTAAGTATTCTCAACTCATTAGTGCAAACACTTCATAAAGATGTCCATGAAATTCCTACGAAATCCGATGATGCATGCCAAAGCAATAAATGTGCTCATGATTTCAATTTTGTAAAGTATTTCAAAGCGTTTCTCTGCTTTTGTTGTCCTGGTTTAGGCAGCCTAAGCATGTAACCATTCATGTACAAAAACCCATGATCCGATTTCTTGCTTGTGTAAGCCGTTATTGCATCATCTAATCCTCTGGTTTGAGTGATCTGTCTGCGCGTATGAGAAACTATGTTTTGGCAAGAGGCGGAAATGGCATTCCTATATAGTATATCCTTATTTTTTAGTATATATGTAATCTCAGAGTCACGAAAAGGTGTAAACGAAATCAGGGTACCAAGTCTAGGCTAGTTTTCCATATTGAAGGAATGAAGGATTAATACAAACAACTGCGTAGATGTTTTGTCAACATACGACCCAAACGCAATCAAAAGCCAGCCTGGAACTGAAGCATGGTTAATGCTACCTACGCAGATACGGTTATGAAAAACATGTTGTTCAGATACTTTGAAACAATTTCGTAATAAGTTTCGTTGTTCCTAAAACTCACAATTTCTTTCCCGAACTAGTTAATCACATTCAGGCAAAACTTTACCGTGTCACGTTGACAGAAAACTATAAATATTATAATGGTAGTTGCTAGCACATGAATGAAATGCCTATATATTATGCGCATCTACCTCATTTCACCTTGTAGAATGGAAGAGTAACCACTAATGAAATGCCTTATGTATATATGTTAGCAAAACTCACTATTTAAGACAGTGAGAATAATTAAGTACGTAAAACTTTTCAAAAAAAAGTCGTAAGGGCAAGTGAAACTGCCAGTTAGTACATGCGACACAAGTAGTTGCAAGTCGTGAGGCTCTGGATGAATGCCAGATTCTCATGGAACGCTTGGTCATAAAAGAAAGGGAAAATAAAAGTAAAAGAATAAGCATCAATGCTAACAGGCAGACATGGAATGAAGCACATGCATGCACCCATTTCGCACTGCAAAAAAAAAAACCAAAATCCTTCAAAAACATATTCTGTCTGCGATTTTTTTGTGTCGTGTGAAAGAAGTAGGAGTAGTTGGAAGGTGCAAGTTCACCGACCCGACATACTAATAATGATACCGTCATTCTTCTAAATATTACATTGACAAAAAGTTTTGACGACGACGGTAATGCAAAAGCTACTTATTCATGTTGCATGTTAAAGGTGGAATTGGAGCAGAGGTTCCGCTCGAGCAATAATCAATCCGACGGATAGAGCAATAATCAGGGAAATTGATCAGAGGATCATACAACCACCTTACAGAAAGCACACCAGCCTATATGGCACATTGTGTCTGAAAGGGGGGAAAGAAACACGAAGAGGAAGGTAATGACATTAGTCAGTCCAAACTTTGGAGCATGTGGTGAGAAGTTGGCTTACACAAGGCTTTTCAAACACATCGGAAAGCAAACATCAGTCGTACTCTTAATGAAATTTCTTTGAAAATGTGAAAGAACTTTGATAAAGTTTACATTCAGATTATGGAAATTGAACGTACAATATAGCCCCTCAGTCAGGTTGCTGTAGCTGTAAAGGAGGCCATTGTGGCTTGTAAAAATATAAAACGCATTAACAAGTCATTTCCAGATACTCAAAGTGTCAGCATTCGCTTAACACGTAAATCCATGAGAGAATCATAAAGTCAATCCAAAAATAGCAGCATATCACTATGTTACTTTTATATATGATCCGCTTAAGATGTTAAATTAGTTGGCTTTGCAATGGGCATCTAGGAAATGAAAGTGTGAGGTCAAAGTAAAGCGATAGACCTGCATCCTGCATTGTATTTTTATGACTTGATGACATTTGAACTTCAGAGTGCGACGAGTGCAAAAAATTTAGGAATGCAAATGCAATAATATAGATATTCATGCTTATTAACTAACTGATGAAATAGAGCAGCCGGTTTAGTGGACCCTTTTAATGATCCGTAACCCATAAATGTCGACTCTTGAAATATCGTCAGCATTTTAAGTAGTGAAATGTATGTGGTCATTTACACCATGTCATTCAAATGTCACGCTTTAAAATTCTTGCCTCTTTTGGCAATCTAACTAAAATCCCTAAGCATAATAATAGCGAGCAAGTTCTGGTATATGAAAACATTTCCAAATCCTGTATTAGTTTCAAAATTGTCATCACCATAATAGAGTCGTAAACGTTTTTTTGTATTTTTTATGAACTAAAAGATTGCGTCTAATTACAAACCAACTGGTGAACTGGTGATTTTTTCTCCATCGGTTGAAAGATAAGGTGTAAATGGCAAAGAATTCTGCTGATCATAAGTTGCATAAACGTGCGTATCCACAATGGTTGTATAATCCATGTGACTTGGCATTGCCATTTTGCCATTACCGTTTCATTTATTGTTTTTTCATGGCAATAAAAACTTTTGTTTATCGTTTTAAAAGTCTACTATCCTGTATAAATAAAAGATCTTGTATAAGCCCAATTAGCGTGGCATGGCTAACAAAAACAAAAAAGAGTTACGATGAGTGTAGCCATTATCGTAAAAGGCGTGTCTGTTTTTAAGATTGTTTGGTATTGCTTTACGATTGTGTCTGTCGTTCTCTAGGTTACGACTTTCCGTTTGAATTACAACCAAGTTGGAAATAAAAGTAAAACAATAATTAGTTAAATGCGTCAAGAAACCATAGCTCAGCTAAAAATATCTTATTATAATATGGACACTCCTTCCATTGGACAGTCGCACTTACAGTAATTAAAATTGGAAATCATAGTTTTAAAAAGCAGAATTGCCAACGCATCTGATCCGTACAAAAAGATCAAAGATTGCGCAAAATGTTCATAGTAAGTTTGCAATTGCCTAGGTATAGGTATGTATTTTTAACATTTAACTGAAGCATAGAAAAAATCGAGTAGTTGTTGATACGTCCATTCATCATGTTCATACTGAATTTCCCTACACCTGTCCAAAATTTCAATCAACGTCACGTCTGCCTTTGGTTAGTTGCAACCTGTTTTTGTTTTCCTTGATGCTATTCGCAATTCCCATAAATTGTGTTAATTACAACTACTGCATATGGATGGATGGCAAAATCATATATTTTTATGATGGATGTTCCATTATTGATGTTTTGCTGACCAGAGAGTCGGGCAGATCTACTGGGATAAATTTTCAATTTTCTCGTGTACCTCTTACCTAACCCGAAAAAAAATACCAAAAATATGGAGACGTACATAAATAGAATGGACAATAAAAGGTTTATAGTACACAGGGTTTGTAAAAACCTGGTAACATGCAACATTTTGAATAATGTAAAACCTTTTTATTACCTTTTTAATGACTGCAATAGAAGTTTAGAGAAATTATTATGCTATCATCAAGTAAAACAAGACTGATTATACGCGGTGCTGAAAACTAGAACTTTAATGTTCGTTTTTGATCTGATAGTCTTCTCAAATGATGTGGTTATAAAATAGTGTGTAAAAAGTACTTAAACTTTTATTCCTTCCTTTTATTTTCGCGTTATTAAGTTATACAACCATTTTTTGTGTTTTAATCCACCATCATGCCGGGACCGGGAGGATGACGATGTGTTAGATTAAGTAAGTAATTCGCAGCAATACGCTTTCAAATCTCTGAATGTCTCGGAGATGTGAGAGATCAAGGTCGTTCATTCTTCACGTTTTTCTGTCCGATGAAACCAGGCATGCAACAATGTCTAGGAATTTACTGACAGTGCGATGAGATAACAATGGACGCACCCTAAATAACGAACACACCTAACGCATTAATATGGATGTATCAAGCCTATCGACAGGGTTTTGTGGTAATACGTTGTGTGTACAATATGCTAATTTTGCCACACACACGCATACAAAATTCATTATTATACTAATTTGCAAGCACCTTATTTTTGAAAAGTACATACTAGAAGGTGAAACATTACAGCATGCAAAACTGCAATTCGTTTGACGGATGGTTTGCTTGCGTCTAGTAATGCGTGAATTTCTTTCATGCTTGTTTTTCTATTAAAGAAAAGCAGACATGGAGACTAACTTTGAAGTTTGAACGTTGAAAATTGAAGTTTTCATAAATGTTGAATAAAAGCATTTTGATTGCAAGTCTTGAGTCTTACTCATCTTTTCAATGTAAATTTAGGTGCACCTTCTGTAATCACGTGTTGGGATTAAGTGGAATATAAAGTTAACGGAAAAACTGAAAAATATCATGAGTAATATGTTGTATGTGTATATTTGCTGCAAGTATAAATATTATATGTACACCTTACGTTGCATATTTTACTTAGCCCTGTTTCAATGTGCAACAAAACAACGAACCACAATCATTTTATTGACACGGTCGTGGATTACCTTCCTGACGACTGCCGAGATCTCTTGCCCTTATCATCTACAAAAATGTAGCCCGTTACTGAATTGTGTTTTGATAAGAATTTGTTTCCTGTGATGAAGTTTGTAGAATATTTATTTATATGAAAGGATCTGGCCAATATACAAACGAAGAGTTTTTCTCTTCTTAAGCAAGTTATTTCAGATCAACACATCGTTCATCTTGCATAAAAGTTTTGATTAATCTGTTTCCCACGAAGAATTTCGGTATTGTCATGATGATGACAAGCGTTTGCGATCATTTAAGCTGGTTTGTGCAGCACGAAACACACTGACCAGAGATGATCGTGCAGATCGTTATAAAAACAGCGGTGATGGGTCCGATGATTGTCGGCACAATCTAATTCCATCTAGCTCTCTTTTTCTCTTTCTTTCTCTAAAACAGTTTAATCGTGCATAATTATGGTAAATTGCTCTTTGAATATTGGCAATTTGGTAAATTTAGTTTGAATTATGCGTTCCACTTAGCTGGTACTCCCACATCGTCAACTTGTGAGCCCAGTCCGAATAAAAATGTTTTTATCTAACATTACTCATGTTATATTCATGTACAAATATAGTAAAGTGTATGTTTCAGTAATAATGCATATACCGATACTGATCCAAAGAATTTTCATACCTACTGGTGAAGCCATGCTAATATAACTAAATACATCTACACACAGTCTACTCTCAGACAACATGTTTTTCATTCCGATGGCAAACTGAGCAGCGTAGTATCAAGCTCCTATTAAGATAGACCAAAGCGAGCAGTTCACAGACACAATACAATGTTTTTACGATCTTCAATGTCTGGGAGATCTTTCAACCCACCACTTTCAACCCCTTTTCTCCTTTTAAATTTTCATGAACTTTGAAGGCAAAAACACGCTTGATTTTTATCCTTACAATAAATGTTTTGTGAAAAAAACAAATGTAAGCAACCGAATAAACAATCTAGGGACCAATTTGTGTCGTCTGAAACTTTGAAAGCAATAACAAGTGGCCAAAAACCATACGCTGTATCACAGTTGGGGCAATGTGAACAAAGAAAAGCAAACAAGTGTAATCAATTCCACTTACATATAACGACGGCAGCCAAAAGTCGAACAGAGTCCACAGGCGGATCACAATCCTCAAAGAATGGCTTCAGGATGTACGTGGAGAACGTCAGGGCGACAATTGCTTGTGAACATGGCCTAACAATCATGCACTCGACCCACAGCCGAATAAATGCAAGGAATGGACCAAAAGTGACCATAATGTACGCGTAGTCCGCTCCAGTTTTTGTAATCATGCACCCCAGTTCCGCGTAGCAGTACGCCCCAATCAGCGAAAACACTCCGGACGCTGTCCAAACAACCAGGGCCAAATTAGGACTTCCAGTATTCTTTAGTACACCAGTGGGCGACACGAAAATCCCTGAGCCGATGATACTTCCGACAATGACCGTAATTCCATTAAGTAACGAGAGCTTGGCTTGTAAGCCGACCTTTTCCTCTTCCGGCTTATCCCCGGCTGCTGGAGGATTAGCCGGAACCTCTGCATACTTGGCATCCTTTGCGCCAGGCATGATGCTACTTCTGCTTTCCTCTTCTTTTCCCTCTTTCTCACACTTTATTTACAGATTGAAGGACTAAAGTGGTGAGATTTGAGTGAGGGCAGCAAATTTCTTCACTGCCAATTCCCACTTGTTGTGATAATGCGTGCTTTCACAAGAACACAACTTTCATCCAACAGATTTCAAGGATTTCTGTTTCTTCTCACAATAAAGAGGGCTGTTATAGAGCAGTGCAGTGGTTGCTTTATAATGTGACAGGAAATAATCCAACGCTATAAAGAGTTTCAATTCTACTAGAAGCAAAATTTGGGTTTGACGGATAAATCAACGGATGTTCCACTCCTTGCTTGTTTCTTCAAAAAGTCTGAAAAGATTAAATAAACAAAAAATACATGTACTGTAAGCACTTATTATACAACCTCCTGAGGATATTGCAAACATGTAATTCTTGTGTCTGTCTTCCCGTGCGGCCTTTCCTTTTTTTTTGAGCAACCGCCCACGAAAAAGCTAGTTTGAACTAACTACCTCCCTGTAGTGCCCTGTGGTAATCCTCCGTACCGTCTTTATTTTAGAAGGAAAAATAAGATATTGTTTTTCCATTGCCAAAAATCAAACAAACTGCAAGCACCTAAGCAGTAATATGCAGCATCTTCCTACCTGTTTTTCGCTGTTCGTCATAAAAAGAGTGAAAAAAGTACATATTTCCAAGATAATAGTATGCGTGACTTTATGACAACCACATCTTTTGGATACAAACAACTGGCAATCCGGGAATGAGCTTTAAATCTGAAGACTCGAGTCATTTATCAGATTACCAACTTGTTGTTGAGTTAACACTGTTTGTGTGAGCAAAGTGAGCATGCACTTTTGAAAAAGTGACTTTTCGAATCGGCATGTAATAAGCTTGTCAATACCTTTTAAATTTTAGCATTTACAAACCTTTTTATCTATTGTCGTGCCAAGCGTGACTTGCACTTCGGAAATCCAGTCACAAAAATATGCATATGCTTTGGCTGTGCCTAGTGTGCCTCATGAAATGTCTCTTTTATCATCATTAAACCTCAGACTTTGAAAGACCATGCAGTAATCTGTCTTCTACGTAATTTGAGAAGGTAGATACATTACCTAAAGGTCACACCAAACGTCCGATTAAACTGAACTTAGAGAACTAGCTTTACATTAGCTACAAATATTGCGTAATATATAAGCTTGAAGCAAAAAGGTGGCGTCAAATAATAAAACTATGTAAAAATTCAAAATGCCAATTATTTTTCTGGAAAAGTTAACAAGAAAAACTTTTTTCACGTGCTAAACTATTTTAATCCAAAGCAGGATTTCATTCATTTTTTTCCACGCGCTTTGCCATACCTACGCCTACGCAGTAAAATACACAACGAGGAAAATTACAAGTACCATTTTTCTTATTTCCAATACCTGAGTCACACACTCACTCACAATAAACTTGTAGTTTTACTGGATGGATATTTACAAGCAAAATACACTTTTTCTGTTAATTAAGATAACTATTTGTTTCTTAAAGTTCTCACTATTGAGCTAAAAGAGTAACTAGTAAATCCGTAATGTGTGTGAATGAAATGAATATTCCTATGTTTTTTCTTGACAAACAGAATTGATGCACTTTTTAATGAACGGAAGTACAAACTCCACCTTTACATGCGTTTTTGTACTTGTCTGCCAAATGGAACTAGCAAGCTTCTGAAATTCAAATATTTTCTCCCGAAGGAACACGGGTTTTCTTGTGTAGCAAAAAATATGCCGGATTCCACGTGTCATGTGGCAGCGTGAGGAGTCGAGTAGTGGGACCGTTTTTTCTTTGTCGCATGAAACTAATCAGTAGTTTAGTGCTATGCATGCATGCACATTTCCTTTTCTTATATAAATAGCAGAGCAGGAATACTCAATGAAAGACAGGCAATCAAGAAATGCGGTGATGATGCGTGTGTGCGTTTTGTTCTTGTTCCTTGTCTCTCAATTATTCACTGAATACCGAGATCTGATCGCAAGATGATGCAAGTCGTTCTCCGCATTTCTAAAATTGCAGTGGTACTATTGTTTACACAGAGAAAGGTGCGGAAGTAGCCTTTTTTATACGGAAAAAAATGATATAATTAAATATACACACACCTACCATTTAAACTCTTGCCGGTTCCAAGTAAGGAAGCAACTGTTTTGAAAAATTGCTTTTTTTCGTATTCTCTTCTCACGCAAACTTCCAAACAGGGAATATGAATTATTAAAATATTTGCTTTAACAACAAGAAATAATGCTGAGATGATGAGTAGAAAAGGGAACTTAACTCTCCCCACACAGCCAAGATCAAGAGACTTACTTTTCAACCGACAAAGACGAGCTAGGTCTTTTTCGGTGCAGTGCGCGAATACTCACACTCACTCCTATGGAGCTGTAGTGCAACTGACTGAAAAAGCTGAGACACTTTTCCTATTTCATCTCCATTTTTTGGCTGGCAAATAGCAGCAACAGCAGCAGCGCAACTAAAACCGGCAATCTTACTACGATGTTGCATATTATATACTACGCCCCGGCAAAGAGTTCAGTACACACAATATGCCATCACACAACCGCACATGTACATGACACCAAGCTACTATACTATGTTTCTGCCGTTCCTTTCATCGTTGAGCGTGTCGAAAAAACTAGCTGCAAGTCAAGTCTTCTCCCATCACCAAAGTCATATTTATCCAGTTTTGCTCAAAATGAAAGCAGTGCTTCTTTGCCCTTCATATACAAGCACAAAAAATCAAAATAGTAACAGAAAGACAAGGAAGGAATCTTTTGCCTTATGATAATATTATCCTCTGCTTTTTCTGCTCTGCTTCATTTTTGTATTTGATGTAGCGTTTTTTTATATTTACCTTTTGGAAGCTCACTGTGTACCCACTTTGACATGACCATTTTCATGCTCCATGGCATTGTGGAAAGGGCTGTGAGAGACAGAAACGGATTCTTTATACAATTTAGTGCGATTTCAGTTTGTATAAAACTTATTTCATAATCCAATAATGTCTTCTTACTTTGGGCATTGATGGACAAACAAGTTGAAAACGTGCATAGTTAATATTTTTATCGTATGCATGACATTATATTGGCTGTGAAAAATGGAGAGCAGTAAGCAGTAGTGTCTGTCTTAATAAATGATAACTCGATCTTTTGTGGGGCATTTATGCAACTTGGCGTAGTATTTTACACAATATAATGAAATTAGTTATGGAATTGGGCACCGTAACTAAAACATTTTTGACATTCTTTCTAATATGTTAGCAATTTAAAAAATAAATTATTTAATACACAATTGGAGTTTATTTGGCATTTAACGGGTCAGTTGTCATTCCTACGAAAGGCTTGATCTCTCCTTCTGATAAAGATGATTAAACTTGCTAAGTATTACCTTCTAAAGCTAACTCGTGCTTAATGACACTAATACAAAGAGAAAATGGCAATTGATTTTCTTTCTATTAAAGCAAACAAAGGTTTGTAGAGGTGAAAGGCAAGCGTAGCTGTTGATTTGGAATGAAGAAACCACTACATTCGCATATAGTTAGCAATGTCGTTGAACTCGTAGAGGAATTACATTGCTCACACTGCTAAGAACCTGTGTGTATATTTTTATGTCATCACTTCATGAAAAGGTTGACAAAAATCTATAAAAACAAAAAGCTTTTAGAGTTGCGCTTCATTAGATTCCTTGCTAATTGATTCTTCACAGGAGAAATAAAATAAAGTGGTTTGCCTCACTCCCTGCAATATTTGTAGCTGGTAATAAAGTCATATACGGACATTGTTTCTATTTAAGGAAGTGTATACTATGAGCAGTTAAATAAAAACTACAATACTCTATTCAATGCTCTATCCCTATCTTCCACACTCGAAACGCAGTGGGTCACAACAGTAGCTTTCCATACATTTTAATGCATATAAATATAATTATCTTAAGCCATTTAACGGCACTACTATAGCAAAGCGAAATGCCCATGTATAGCAACACAGAAAGACAATTCATATTAAAATATATTACGTTAGTTAAGTAGATAGCATGCCTACACTACTTACCAACTAATTTTAAAATACTCATTATGATCTCAGAAAAACTGTCGATATATCTTTTTGTAAAAAAAATCTATCTAACCAAGCAACCATCTATTTCACAAATTGTGTAGCATGTTAACATTAGTTCGTTATGCGGAAGCATTCAGTAAGTCCTTCAACCGTAATGACAATGATTACTGTAGCTAGAGCTGTAGAATTTAGAAGGGTGCGGGCTTTTCGTATTATATAAATAGCAGCAAGTGATAAAAGGGCGAGAAAGAACAAAGGTGGAAGCTGGCTGGATGCTGGATGCAATGTGGGAAAAGTTTTAGGAAGGAAGGAAGGACGTAATGAATACAACATCATGTGAATGATAAAAAAGGACTCTTTCGTACAATGTATTACTTAAGTGTATGTGTGCCCGCATTGTTAATGTTAATGTAGGTAATAAAACGGTTGTTTAGTTAAGCCTATGGAAAGGTAAAATCGAATTGTGATGAATGTTTTGTACTGCCTCTTTCCTGGCCCATGGCCCATACCTTTTATCTACGTATCGAAATAGCTACACACAGAAAGATGATGATAAAGTGCAATTCAACAATTCCTGGATTTTTTTTCCAACGCGGATGTTGAAAGCAGTCATGCGTGTATGGGGACGTTCAGTTGGGTTTAGGACCTTTCACATTTCCGCCGTTGCCACTAGGACTTTCTTCCCATTTCGACATTCCCATTGGACAATTCCCACACGTTTTAAAATTTCCCATTTGCACATTTTTTCCCATTTTCTCCCACGGATATATTTCCCACTTCATTTTTTCCCATTTCATCTTAAACATAGACAAAGCTTGATTTCGTTATACAACTTGCAATGAAATACATACAAGTTCGTCCTTCAATTTCCAGCTGTAGCTAAGCATTGATTACGCGAAAATTATAAACTTGATCACTCTCCTTCTCACTTCTGAACATTAAATATTATTAAGGATGTGCTTTGTGTTATAGTGTAAATGGACGTTAAGCATGGACGGATCGCTACCATTGAGTTCCCGCGAACCTGTTTAGCAAGTAAAAGTTAAATATAATGATTTTGCGTCATTATTTTTAAAATTTCAAATTGAACGACAATAGATTGAATAACGGCGAATTCGGTGGTACCAAATTCCGCAAATTTTGCAGTTGATTAGTATGCTAGATCGTGCTTCTAAGGTTGCGAACGACGGTTTACCCTGCTGGATCACTGAAAAATTTGCGGAGTTTGGTACCACCGAATTCGCCGTTATTCAATCTATTGTCGTTCAATTTGAAATTTTAAAAATAATGACGCAAAATCATTATATTTAACTTTTACTTGTTAAACAGGTTCGCGGGAACTCAATGGTAGCGATCCGTCCATGCTTAACGTCCATTTACACTATAACACAAAGCACATCCTTAAAGATGTCTCAAGATTAGCGTAAAAGCATGAAAATTGTTTTAAATAACAAGCTTTATTGTCTTAATTTAGAGAGTTCTTAACTCACTTCACACAATCACTAATAAGGAACCTCTATGACAAAGACCTAAGGAACTTGTATGAAACTTATATTACTCAGAAACCTCGTCGTTTTAATTTTAAGAAAAAGGCAGACGCTATGAACGCTTTGGACATACAAAATCCACCCAAAAAGTTACGATCTGGTGCATCTGCAAATAAAACTGACGAAATGTTAGTGAAAATGCTTTTGCGGAGCAATACAGTACGACTCCATTCAAAAGGTCTAGAAAGCGTAAAGTATATGACACTACAAATATCAGAAGTTCAAGACAAAAATTAAATTGTGTAAATAATTATAGTTTGATGTTACATAATGAATACATGACAGTGTATACTCACTCTAAGCATTGGCCAATAATAAATGCTCTATGTTTTGATTTACCGTAAAATTCGGATTATACCCGGCCACGAATTATAGCCGGATTTAGAGGCAAAAACTTGGAATTTTGCCCTGCTCCGAATTAGGCCCAGTTCAAAAATGCTTTAGTATGAATTGTAAACAAAAGCATATAATAAGTACCATTTTTGAATGAAGTTTCGTGTAACTTTGCTAACTAACGTGGTTTTAGATATTTAGGTACATTGCTAACAAAATTTCACCAACAAACTTTTAAAATATCTCCAAAATTTCAAAATATTGCAAGCAATTTTTGCGATTTTACGATCAAAATATAAAGAAAACTCGTAGATTTTGATTTTTGCCCGGCCCCGGTTTATAACCAGCCTCGAATTATAGCCGCGTCTGAGACCTCAAATTTGAAATTTTGTCCCGGGGCATAAACCGAGTTTTTTCGGTATACACAAATGCGTTGCTTTTTTCTAATATTACTTGAAAATTTGTCGTGGGAAGTCTGTCCGTGTGGCATGGGAATATTTGCAAATGGGAAACTTGTCCTCGTGTGAAAATTGTCAAATGGGGAAGTCGAAATGGGAAGAAAGTCCTAGTGGCAACGGCGGAAATGTGAAAGGTCCGTCACCCGTTCAGTTTGCTTGCATTGAAAGCTTTATAGGGGTTTTTATATTAAAGTGTATAAAGTACCTACTAACCCAGAACACCAGAAAACCTCACTTTTATATACTCATTGTGTTGTATCGGAAGCAGATTCCCATAGTAAATATATATGAATTTACCTCAGTTTTCATATTGTTGTGATGCATAAAGAAATTTTAGCTAAAAGCTTGTGTGTATTGATAACAAAGTGTTTGTCACGTTATGATGACTTAAAATACTCAAACGAAACAAGGTGTGCTTTATCACTGCATTTCATGTTTTTCATGTAAGCGTTTCTATATTTTGTTATGGACTAGATAATATTTATTCGGTTGTAGGCAATGGGTTGCACTGGAATCAATTAAGTACGTTAAAAACTGAGTCATGATCGCCAACTGGCCCACTTATGGACGAATTATGGACATGCGGACTTTGTTGTTATACAATATAATAAAAACACACCGTCACATGGTGGAAAGGTTAAAGAAACAAGCACAAATAGTACAATTGTTTTGCTACAATTTTTTCTATGATAAGCGCTAAGCACATGCTTAGTACATACTTAATCCTAATCATGACAAATGTACTAATACTATGGTACAGTTGGTACTATGATAAACGTCCAGATAAAGAAACAGGAAGTAGCTCCAGCATGAAACATGAGTCAAGCGTCGTCGCTACAGCATTATACAAAAGTTGCCATTTCACTAGGGTGTAATTCTTTTTTTAATGGATACGGCTTATGCGGTGTATTTTTAAAATCGCCCGAAATATTTTTTTCCTGAAAGAGCATCAAGAGTAGGTCCAGAAACCACTTTTCAAAAAATTCTACAATGTACCATACGGCTACAAGGGGGCGCTGAAGTTTTTGATGGTTTTTATCGACTAGCTCCTACAAATGTTAACCAATTTGAATGAAACTTTCGCTAACATGTTTTAAAATAAAATCCCCAGACATATAATTTTTTAGATTTTCAAATTTCTAATTACCCCAAGAGATACGCATATTGAAACTCAGAAAATTACACTTTAAAAAATAACTCACTAGTGCACTTGATAGGGCAAAAAATTGTGATTAAAACCATGTTAAAAAAGTTCCAATTAAGAACATCCCCCCCATGAAAAAAAACCTAAAAATTTAAATTTAACATAAATTTGGACAAATCAAGCAAATATAAACCACAGTAAGCCTATTAAACGCTATTAGAAAAAAACAACACAAAAAATCATGTTTACATATGTCAAAACACAAAAAATGAAAAAATAAGTTTTTCGACTTTTGTCGGTTAGTGGTATATCTGACACGGTGCAAATCAACACCATCGTGTTCCTCGCGTCAAAATACAGACATATGTGCTCTTAGAAATAGTATAGGTCTCTCTGGTCACGAGTAACTGAAGCTCCACTTCTTACCTCCCAGAAGACTGGGAGTGCAACTTTGGTTTTTCGACTTTTGTCGGTCAGTGGTATATTTGACACGGCGGAAACCAAAACCATCGAGTTCCTCGTGCTGAGATACAGACAAATATGCTCTTGGAGTCAGCCGTGGACTCTCTCGTCACGAGTAACAGAAAGGTGCCTTAATACTTTCTCGGGGAATGAGGTTGAAGTTTTGGTGTTTTGAAAGGCCACCATCACGAGTGAATGCTACCTACACGTGTTACTGTCGCATCATTCAAATTACGTCTGTATTAAAAGAACATGGTCGGTGCCAATCGCTTAATAAGTCATTTCGGTTTAAGGCTTAAATATTCGGAGCAAACTTACACACTGTATAAACACGATCGTGTTAATTTCCGCCGTGTCTGATGCACCAGTAACCGGCAAAAGTCAAAAAACCAAAATTGCACTCCCAGTCTTCTGGGAGGTAAGAAGTGGAGCTTCAGTTACTCGTGACCAGAGAGGCCTAGACTGAATCTAAGAGTATATGTGTCTGTATCTCAACGCGAGGAACACGATGGTGTTGGTTTTCACCGTGTCAGATGCACCAGTAACCACAAAAGTCGAAAAACCAAAGTTGCACTCCCAGTCTTCTGGGAGGTAAGAAGTGGAGCTTCAGTTACTCGTGACCAGAGAGGTGTAGGCTACTTCTAAGAGCACATATGTCTGTATCTTAACACGAGGAACACGATCGTGTTGGTTTTCACCGTGTCAGATGCACCAGTAACCGACAAAAGTCGAAAAACCAAAATTGCACTCCCTGGCTTCTGGGAGGTAAGAAGTGGAGCTTCAGTTACTCGTGACCAGAGAGGTGTAGGCTACTTCTAAGAGCACATATGTCTGTATTTTGACGCGAGAAACACGATCGTGTTGGTTTTCACCGTGTCAGATGCACCAGTAACCGACAAAAGTCGAAAAACCAAAATTGCACTCCCAGTCATCTGGGAGGTAAGAAGTGGAGCTTCAGTTACTCGTGACCAGAGAGGTGTAGGCTACTTCTAAGAGCACATATGTCTGTATCTGAACACGAGGAACACGATCGTGTTGGTTTTTACCGTGTCAGATGCACCAGTAACCGACAAAAGTCGAAAAACCAAAATTGCACTCCCTGGCTTCTGGGAGGTAAGAAGTGGAGCTTCAGTTACTCGTGACCAGAGAGGTGTAGGCTACTTCTAAGAGCACATATGTCTGTATTTTGACGCGAGAAACACGATCGTGTTGGTTTTCACCGTGTCAGATGCACCAGTAACCGACAAAAGTCGAAAAACCAAAGTTGCACTCCCAGTCTTCTGGGAGGTAAGAAGTGGAGCTTCAGTTACTCGTGACCAGAGAGACCTATACTATTTCTAAGAGCACATATGTCTGTATTTTGACGCGAGGAACACGATGGTGTTGATTTGCACCGTGTCAGATATACCACTAACCGACAAAAGTCGAAAAACTTATTTTTTCATTTTTTTGTGTGTTTTGACATATGTAAACATGATTTTTTGTGTTGTTTTTTTTCTAATAGCGTTTAATAGGCTTACTGTGGTTTATATTTGCTTGATTTGTCCAAATTTATGTTAAATTTAAATTTTTAAGTTTTTTTTCATGGGGGGGATGTTCTTAATTGGAACTTTTTAACATGGTTTTAATCACAATTTTTTGCCCTATCAAGTGCACTAGTGAGTTATTTTTTAAAGTGTAATTTTCTGAGTTTCAATATGCGTATCTCTTGGGGTAATTAGAAATTTGAAAATCTAAAAAATTATATGTCTGGGGATTTTATTTTAAAACATGTTAGCGAAAGTTTCATTCAAATTGGTTAACATTTGTAGGAGCTAGTCGATAAAAACCATCAAAAACTTCAGCGCCCCCTTGTAGCCGTATGGTACATTGTAGAATTTTTTGAAAAGTGGTTTCTGGACCTACTCTTGATGCTCTTTCAGGAAAAAAATATTTCGGGCGATTTTAAAAATACACCGCATAAGCCGTATCCATTAAAAAAAGAATTACACTAGGATAGTGCACGAAGCAAAGCAACATTGAATGTAAGTACATGTTTTTATAGGTCTAGGGTTTTTGCGATTAGAAGTGTGGGTGGTGGTGTGATCATATATAATTTCACATAAAACAGATTATAAAATGATATTTCTATTTCCCTACGAATTACGCTTTTCGTATACTATATTTTATTTTACTAGTATGCATGAGAAAATATTTGCAAACAAAAAATGCAAAGTAAATATGTATTTATAAAAATTGAAAGTGACATTTTTGACAAATAAAATCAGCAACATTGTCAAGACAAACGCAACGAGTAGATAAAAACTTGTATTTATAGTATTTAATTGGACTGATGGAATGAAACGGACGTCAGAATGTTACTTTGCAATCACAGACTGTGATTCACAAGAAACACTTGGCTGCTGTCTGTTTCTGGTTAATATCCGGCTGGTTAGTGTATATGCTGACAGTAATAGCACTGGTGCTGATTACACGCAGACATTATTGGCCAGATAGAACTCCAGACTCGGATGCTCTGATTTCATACAGGCATAGGTACCAAGTAACCCGAAGGACTATTTTAATCATTTATACTCAATATTGTGGCATTTTATGGATTCGAGAAGCGAGGTTTTTCTGACAATTTTTTCCCTATATGATTTAGAAAGGTCTGTAAACAACATACTACGTAGGTTTTTGCATATTTAATCATTTAACAGTTTTTGCTGTTACTATAATATGTCCCTTGATTCTTCTGAGTGATTTGTCTTTTTGAATTGTTAGTACAATTAGAAGCACAAAAGCCCTATAGTGACACCTAATTACGTCCATAAAGATCAACCATAGACCAATTTCGAAATGCCAATTTTCAAATACATATTACAAGCTTTTTTGAATGACAGACATGTTTGATTACTAACTTCATTCCATTAATGCATCAATGAGATGTATTGCATTGGAACCCTAAGATGAAGTGCTTCCTTGGAAATAAAATGAAAATTAACCAAAAGCAAGAATCAATCGTGTATTTAATTATATGTACATTAACGTTTTGTGTTATGTAACAAAACCATACAAATGCTAATGTTTCTAATATAAGTTATATCCCCACAAGTCAAGTATAAACGTGTGACAAGACCTGTCAAAAAAAACCTTATACACTTTTTTCTTATAAAATTGCATAATGCATAATATGGTGGTTACTTGTCGGTAAATTTGTTGTGTCAAATGTGTTTGCAAATATTGGCATCAAGTGTTCTATTGGTATTTACTCCTTATTTGCATGCAGGCGTAACATTGAATATTATGCATGAGAAGAATCTTCTTTAGTTTGCAGGAAAATTGCGTACATACAGGATTCGGCTAGTTTGCAAAAAAAAATGTCTCGGAGCTTTTTAGGTAACTACTTAGTGCCATGTATTTTTCACTTACCGAGCCAGGGTAGGTGTTCCGTCTGCTGCTACTCAATTTTACTTTTTTTTTGCTTTCCGCTGCTGGATGCACATTTGTTTTTGTTATGATAAAAAAGTGACAGAATCAGCAATTCTGTAGGGTGTTCCAGTCACCTGTCACCAGTCACACACAGGGTGTAATTTGTTCACATTTAAGTCATTCTTTTAAATGTTTTGTGAAACCTTTTAGTCCCCAATATGGCAGAGATGACACTAGAGCTCATTTTTATCAAATTGTACAACCGGGTGTGGTGTACAAAATTTGTTGTATTCGAAATTGCATGTTTCAAGTAGCCTAATTGATGTGATTAGATGTAATTTAACTTTAAAAACTTGATGACTAACGCTTCTGAAAATGACGATATGTAGTTGTATTGCACAAATTGTTTGTCTGGTAAAAAAGATATTTCCCCGTTTCACCAGGGAACTGAATCCCTCCTCGCGATCCCTTTTCTGTTTCACGTTGATAACCCGCACTTCCCTTTTGAGTCCTACACAAATGCACGGGGAAATTGGGGTGGAATTTTCTTATTGTCACATGAACTTTTCCTAACCTAGAAAAGCACATTATAGTCCAATCTCTATACATGCATACTTTATGAACATCAGTCAGCAGATGATGATAGCTGTGTAGGTGGTAGAAGCATTACGTACAAACTCAAATATATGCATAATATTATTAATAGAACTGAGAAAGAATCTGTTCCAGCAGTGCTTCTCCAAGTTTGAAAACGTCTATTCCATCACTACAGCCAAAACACAGTTTCCTTTCCAGAAACCAAACCCTGCTGAAATATTACCGCCTGCTTTTTGTAGAAATGAAAGAACGTAGCAAGGATTGCCATCGTCCTCATCGTCATCCACCAACTCATGAGCCAAAAAACTCCCGAAATCGGGCAATGTATCTTCCATCACAAACCCAACACATAGTTCGTGTCCCTCGCGTGTAAAAAAGCGGATGGAGAATGGAAAAGAGCACAACATTGTCACAACCTATTTGTTTCTCGTAAGAAGCCACGTTACATGCCACTCTACTTGTTATTACAATGTTGTATTAAGTTGGGTTATATATGAGCCTAGCGGATATACAAAGAAAAAGGTTAAAGTTGGAAATGCGTCTGCGTCTTTTCATTTTCTCTGGATGGGGGCAAAGTAACAAGCACACAATAAGCATAAATGCGTGACTGATTTACGTAACACTGGTTTCGTGGTCATCACACCATCATCCTCCTCCCATGGTTTCCTCTGAGTGGCATTGTCGAATTTTAACAATGCCTTGTGTAACCCCAGCACCAAATCATACACATTAGTATTTACCTTTTTCGTCAAAGGAATTCCAAGATTTTCCACCAGTGAGTTTTCGACCAAGTTTGGTAAGCCATATTATTACAATGGCTTCTGGCGCTGATACCGAGAATAAAAGCGTTTTGTTGAAGACACATGGAAGCGTGGGAGCAAGTTTAGTAGTCTGGTTTCTTCTTGCTTGCGTAAAGCTGGCAAAAGCAAAATATGTGAAGAAAGAGCTCTTTACAAGAGAAACAGAAGATGATGAAAAGAAAAGAGACGCACGTAAACTACGGAAAGCAGGGCACAATCTCTATTTGCGCGTTGGGATAAATAATCCTACTCACTCGGAAAGTTCTGTGTAAAGCGCTCATTTAATGTGATTTTCTACAAGGCTTTGCAAATATACTGGTGAACAAGGTAATAAAAATACATACAATAGGAGAACAAGGGAGACAGAGGCTGTTTCAGCGTGGGCGGCACCACACCACACTATGCAAAAACAGTTTACCAAACAAAAAGGAACTAAAGATAGAGAGAGATGTAACAAAAAAGTATTTTCTTTTCAAATGGCGATTCGTTCAAGAGTAATAAATTTCGCTTTTTCGGAATACAATCGCAAAAGCGTTTTTTAGGGTTTTCCGAAGGGAGTCCGGCTTGACTTGAAGAAACATAATCTTGATACTGAGGACTAAACAAGTGGAGCTTTCAACGCTGAAGAAAAACTACACACGTTTTTACACTTAAAAGAAAAAAGTAAAGTAGGATGATATGGTTATAACTCAAGTTGCCTACTTCACAGACAATTAAAAGCTTCTTTTAAAGATTATACGAATGTACTTGGAAGTTTGGATGGCCATTCTATTGATGTAAATTTCAATTAGTTTGTTCGACTGACAGACAAACCGCCTTTCCGTTAATTACATGATATTTTTCTATTGAGCAAAACCATCCCACAAGCTTACAGTCAGCAGTAAAATATTGCCGATTTTTGGATTTGCGAAAAAATCTGCAAATGCTTGTTTACGATGATGATACTAGTATGATGCAACTTTCCCACAAAATAGAATCATATCCTCATTTTAAGTAGCACTGAACAGTTCATTATGCACTAAAAAAACTTGAGAAAGCTAATTTAGAGTCTAGTCAGACGAACGGCTTGCTCCTTAGCTTGGTACATTTAACTTTCAATTGCGCCTAGTAGGAATTTGGTTTGCTACGATGTAACGAACAAATTAAGTCTGATGCACTTTCCCTCTTATCTTCAGCGAACCACTTCCTTGCATTTTTGTTTCCCATTAAAGCGTGTAGACATGCACATTTTGCTTCCTTTCAAAAAGTCTCAATTTAATCTGTCATTGCAACAAAAAAGAAGGTTGATAAGGACAACCTGTGCACAAAAAATCAAATCGTTTTTATTGTTATAAGCCAAGGTGAACTTAATGTAAACAAAAAAGTGATTATAAGTAAAACTACAGAAAATCTTTGAAAAGCATAAGACCGGGCATTGTGCATGCCGGATTTTGTTACATCCTCGGCATTTTTGCTTTGTTTTTTTAGACTCTTCTCTTTTCACTAATTTATACAACGTGTTGTTTCTGGCTCAGACAGTGAGTCTGGTTGTTCTATAAAGCTTTTGTTTTCCGCTTGTGTGGCATCTAGGCATGAGATTCGACGGCAATGGCTTATTTATTTATCCAAGTTTCATTTTTTCATCTTTTGCCTTGTAACAACGGTATATAATGCAAGTTCCCATATATAGCGTTAGCGTGAGTGCAAAAGAAAGGAAGCACATTTCAATCCTTGCATGCTTACAGGCTTACATAACTACATTAAAAAGACTACAACAGCAGACAAAGTTATGCAAATAGCTGTGGCAAAGAAACAAAGCAGATGCTTTTGGAAAATTAATTGTTTTTAAGGCAGCATCAAAACAAAAGCTTTAGTGGATGACGAAGCAACTTTCACAGAAGAAACAATTGCTCGCAATATGTTTTTCTTCCTTCATCCTTCTACTGCTTCCATTTTCTTTCTTTCTTTCCATCTTTGAAAACTGGAATAAATTAGTAGCAATTGTATTGCTTCACAATGTCATTCATTTGAAAATCACTTTTATGAGTTGTTAAGACTGTATACTTAATTCGCACGACGAAGATAGAAGATAAATGTACATTTCTGTACATTAAGTGAAAGACTGTACTGAATAAAATAATCAAAGAGAACTGAATTTTACTTATGTGCTGCTTTCTCCTCGTTAACCACGTTACGTAACGTCATTATGGTAATAATGAACTTGTACTATAATGTGTAATACACTGCCCTTCATTTTGCCTTTTTTGCTTTGCTATTTTTTTGCCAAACCACAATTGCAACTGGATTCAATTTCTTATTCTTGCATCACATTAGCTAATGTATTATGCATTATGTTTTGCTTAGGGAAAGTGTATGGACAAGCCTCTTGACATGTTGGCTTGTCATTTTGGTGTGGCAATGGCAAGTTGTTGTTGTATGACAGGCCTGGTTGTTGGCTCTGGAGCAAAGTACCCATTCATTTAACACACGGCTTACATAAGTAAAGATGTACTGTCATAACACTTTTTACCAACAACACACTGGCACTTGCTTTACGTTCCAAATGCATGCTCATGTTTAGAAACGAGCTCTTATAGGGCCGCAAAAGTGAACAGCAGGTACTCAAAGAACTCACCCTCTCCAAAAATCATTTTGCTTGCGTGATAGGCAGATGTAGATTTAGAATCCATACATGCTATTAGAGGGTATATATATATTTTCGCTGTAAAAAATGTATTGGACAAGAAAATAAGAAACATCCAACAATATTATTATTTATATTGCAATCTTACCAAGCATGTGTGGAACGGACGCAAAAAATGTTTGTCTGTCGCTATGTGTGCAACTCTAGCCCTCTAATGGCACTGCCACTGCTACAAACAGACAGTAGAAAAGTGCAAGTGGTTGATTACAGTTAATTTAATAAGAATTTGACAAAAGGGAACGAGTAGGAGAAAGCAGCAATTTTTTGCAAATTGTTTTACTCTACATACATGCAAGAGTTGGCAAACATTAAAGCAAAATACCAAAGTTGTTTGCACTGGTACATCATAATTGTTTTTGCTTTCGCTTAAACGAATCGCG
The DNA here is from genome assembly GCA_029691765.1 of Entomobrya proxima. Classification (NCBI taxonomy): domain Eukaryota; kingdom Metazoa; phylum Arthropoda; class Collembola; order Entomobryomorpha; family Entomobryidae; genus Entomobrya; species Entomobrya proxima. The sequence goes on from CM056173.1 coordinate 33,919,531, forward strand.
ATTAATTAACATGTAAAAGGAAAATTATGAGTACAACAAATGTGACTGCTGTCCATCCATTCTGATAGTGTCTAGACAAATACGCTTTCACTGTTAAGTGGCAATAGTGATGCAAATGTCAGAATTTAGTAAATTACGGTAACGTTAACGTTGTGTCAAATCGTGTTCTTTATGACTTTTTTCGTTGTCAAAAACCCCTTTTAGCAAGTGCGCCGCGTTAAAACTACAAAGGATAGTGCAAACCATTGCATTGCAAACAGCGCCGTCAAATTGATTGCTTACTCCTTCTTTCTTAGCGTCTATTGACTTTATAGTAGTGTTCTTACAAAGCAATGTGCTAGCACAAAAGTTTTTAATCAATTCATGTGGTGCCCACATGGGAAACAACAGTCGCAATGGTAGCAAGACAAACATTTACTCACGGTCAGTAGTAAAATCAACATTGGAACCAGCTTCCTTTGTTCATTGCAGCAGGCATGAATTAGAGTTACATATTATGAAGTAGCGCGGTGTTAATTAACCATCATACAACCATAATATTTATGCTGATTACAGATTTTTTGTGGGATGTGGTAAGACGCCACATTTGTATAAGCATTTTCAACTAATTTCCTAGTCTTGAACTTTAAAAAAACATATAAATGCATACTAAGAATTCTATTATGCACTTTTACTAGCAAATACTAACTATAGACCATTAGTGTAGTGGGAGACGATTCAGACGATGTGGTAAAAATAAATGACTGCATGGAAACACAAGTGCAATAAAGCATTATACAAAGTGCCATATTTTTTCCACAACCTGGAGCTTTTCAACAGAAAGGAGAAGCAAAATGATAACGAAGCTAATTTTCATTTTTCATGTTTGCGTCTGGAATGACGTGCATGACATCACTGGGCTGTTGTGATGCAGATAAGGACAAAACAATAACGAGCCATGGATTATTTTGGCAATATGTGTTCACGTATTCATTCAGTTTATTTTGAAGGTGTAGGTTGGACCCAAGGTTCGGACTGACTCTGCAAAAAATTCTGCTACGCTGAATACGTCCGTCATTACGATTACATACTTGGAAATTTATCTTAAAGCATGGCATTATAAAAATTATAATAGTAGTAAAAAGCGCGTGCGATTGCAAATCTCTTTAAAGATAGAAACGATTAGACTCAATCATAAAAATGACCAGCTAGGCAAATTACATGGAAATTTAGATACAGTACTGTCAAAGTGTTCACTGCAATAGGCCCCGTGCCATGATCCCTTGGAAGCTGATATTAGTTCTGCTAAAATCAGGTGAGGAATCTTTATCATTCAGGTAAAAAATCAATAAATAGATAGGTACTCAATTTGGATCTGTTTTCATTTGTGTTCATTCCAGCATTACACGTAGTGCCGGTCACAAGTCTTCTTCCCCAGGTTAGCCAAGAAGGTCTTCTTCGTCCTTATCGAAGCTATGCAGACGTTACACTTTTCCATTACTTTGTTCCCAATGAAGTGTCGAGGGCAACATTCGAGTTTGCTGCTTTCATGGACAGCAAAAACTGTCCCGTCAGAAATGTTTACATGTTAGTAAGCCATTATCATTCACTTTCACTGCTCATCTCTTTTGACATGTATTGTTTGCTTGTACCAATGTCTATACCCATTCTCCTGTGGCGACGGAAATGTTGCATGAGTTCATCTCATTTATTTTAATGGCAACGAATGTGTCACGATGAAGGAGGCCATTTTCTAGATGCTTGCTTTTTACCTTGCATAGATATCTGCAACATGGCAGTTACCCGGTAATGTCACCGGATAACGCAACATTTCCTGACAATCTATTCACGGGTAGAACGTCCCTATTCAGCTTGGTTCTCAGCTCTTCTTATCAGCCACATGATGCTACTGTATTTCCAGTGTACAATCCTCTACCAGGTAGTTGGTTTGCAGCTGCCTACCTTCCGGACTGGGATCAACATGTTCAACAAGAGGTGGGAAATTTACACGATTGTTAGCAATGACATTATATTTCTGCCCATAAAATGCATTCCATATTTAACTGATATTCATAGGGAATTGGGCATCGCTGTCAATATAGTCTTGGCTCGGTAGCTTTATGGTCGCAGGTCCCGTATGTGGAAACAGTTCCTGTGAAGACTACATCAAGACTGACCAGTGTTGAGCATTTTACATACTTTAAGTACGTTTTTCAAATACATTGTTGCTTGAGAAAAAAACTTTTCGTCATTGTTTGTAAATGTATGCATAATTTGGCATCATGTACTTTAGATTCTACATTCCTGCTGGCACTTGGGAGTTCAAAATACGCATTTTTGGATGTCACCTTTACTCATCCCATCGATTTCCGGAAATGGACACGATTGCCAATGTAACATCTGATGACGGGAAAGGGGCTACACCCGGACAACATCCTGCTGCGGCTCCATGTATACAAAATGTTTTTCTGAGACCAAGGGCTTTACCAAGATACAAATCGAATGGAACAGTGACCGCTATCATGGAGAGCAGTAGCTCAGAGTTTGTTCATTCTGAAAGGCTCCCGTTTCAGGATTCATACTATTATCTATTAATTGTGGCTGAAAGCAAAGCCTCTTACAATGTTTCCATTTTCGTTAAAGGTGATATATTGCATAATTCCTTAATTCTTGAAACAAACATTTTACCCTTGTTACAAGAAAACACTGACATACAACTTAATTCATGCATATTTCTTAAATGCTAGATTGTCCACTGCAAATCCTCGGCCGCAGCTTTATACAGCAGTTTGCAGGAGTACACACTGCAGCTAACTTAAAGGATCAAGCGGTCAGGGTTAACATGACTGCTACAACTGTTACAACCAAACTGAACTCAAACGAGCCTAGTGCAACAACAGAAAGGGATGAAAATGATATTTCGAATTTCAGTTGTGATTGCGAGCTTACTCGTATGTTTAGGCTCACTCGGATAAAACATGCACAGGACTTTTCGGACACGTTTTTACTAGAGGTACTATTGTCTAGTATGGCAAATATTAGTAATTACGCAAATTGGACATCATACTAGTGTACAGCATTAACATAAAATTCATCATAAAAAGTTGTCGTTTTCACAAATTCCCAGGGACGCGAATGGTTCACTACTTGGCTGGCAGTAAATGATGTAATGCGCGTTGGAGCTGCTTTTGAAATTTTACCGTACGTCGATATTGGTGGCACACTGAGCATTGGGGTGCATTTAGATGCCCTGATTTTGGTAATTACACAGTTTGGTTTTACCTGGTCCAAATAATCTAAACATAAACCTTTTGCATTATGTTATAAGACTATAAAATATTTTTTAGAATGCGACCACCCAAATGCTGCATGTTTATGGATGCGTTCGAAAAGCCCGACCTCCTGAACCTTTATGCTGCACTGCATCTCCTGCAAACATATCATCTTGTTGCGAGACGGGCCTTGGATTACACGTCTCTTCTGAGAGCAAAAATCATATTGACGACACCATTTTAATTCCGTACCCAGAACCAAGCGTATGGTACATATCCTTTACAACGGTTTGCTTCCAAGGAGAGTAAGTTCAATTTAATCATTGCTAATAAAATTCAGTTCCAGGAATATGTATACTCATCCTGCTCTTTGCATTTTCAACAGAACTGTTGTTCCATGTGCAGTAGAGGAAGCTTTGATTTCATTAGACATAAGAACTCAGCCCTGCGTGCTTACAAAACCCTCTAGTCCAGGATCAGCAATTTTGCCTTGTGGCAATTATGGCATTTGTCAAGAAATTCACAAGGGACAATTCTTTTACACAGCTTGTCGATGCATAGGAGGTAGTAAATGCTACTAATTACGACTTTCATGTACGAATTCAAACTTTAAAATTTTAAAGTCACAGAGATAATGTTTTATTTGCTAGGATACCGTGGGTGGGCATGCACGGACGATTCACAAGCAACCCCGGACTTTATTCTCTTGTCTTCAACGTTGCTGCTGACCCTCAGCAACCTATTTTTCATTCCAGCCATTTTTCTAGCCGTAAAGCGAAGAATGTTTACACAAGGACTGATCTATTGCGTCACAATGATTTCATCCACAATGTATCATGCTTGTGATCAAGATATCTATGGCTTTTGTCTCACCCGCTACTCGGTAAAATGCGCACTTTTATTGCTACGCAATTAAGGAATGAACATATATTCATTATGCATAATATATTCTAAACGTACTACGGTGTTTCTGCAGGTGTTGCAATTTTGCGACTTTTTCTGCTCGATCCTTGCGTTTTGGGTGACGCTTATTGCCTTGGCTAAAAGTCCACCCAGACATGACTCTTGCCTATACATGCTGGGTGCAGTTGTCATTGCAATTGGAGTCGAGTACAATCGTACCGGACTAATGGTTTTTGTATTCCCATTTGTGTTGGGTATATCAATTCCAATCAGCGTATGGACTTATCGCAGTATTAAAACCAGGAATGTGATTCTACCAAAACTTACCTCGGTTCTCCTATTCCTCCCTGGCGTGCTGTTGGGCGCGGCAGGGCTGGTCCTATTTGCGTTTGTAGAAACCGAAGATAACTATCGAGTAAGACATTTTTTGAAGAAACTATTCACTCTTCTATTCATAACATTTTTCAAATAACAAAAAATTGTTTTTTTTTACAGTACACCCATAGCGCATGGCACGTCATCATTGCGCTGTCCTTAGTCTACCTTCTACCAAAGCGACAGAAGATGTCCATATTTGAAACCTATGCGGCTGATAATGAGGCAACCTCTTCGGTCGCCGAGCTATCTGCGGTGCGTCAAACAGACACTCAACAAAGTTCCGCTAGTCCAGTCTTTTTTATAACTTCCGATCTAGATCATTTGGTGCAGGAGCAATCTCGATAAATGCACACTGTAAAAAGTGGTGTAAAGCAAAAGTAACAGTGTGTGTCAATAGCTGATGCTATTTCTTACTTTAATTCAAATAGTTTGCATTCAGGAAAAAAAGATTGTGTTGTAAGCATTGTGTTCTCATATTCTTGTTGTTATTGAGTGTTGTAAGAGAAGTAATTTTTGTGATATTAGATAATAGTTAGCTAGGCCATTGTGAAAGTAAGATATAGCAACTGGTAGTCATTTTTTATTTTTACAGTAAAGCCCTTTTACAGGCTTTCAAGTAGTGTTTGTACGTGTCGTCCTGTCATTGTGATCTTGATGCTTTAAAATCTCGTAAATTAATATAGTGGTAAATAAATTATTCTTTTTTATTTTTAGTAACATTCGTGGAAGCTGTTGTAAGTTACATTGTGATGATGATGAACACACCTGCCACCTTCCTACGTAGCTTTAGTGCAATATTGGTTGTGGTGTTAAATATTTTTTGTATTGTGCAATTAAGTACCAGGTCTTCATTTTTTACGGTAAGCTACATCTTTTCAATAAGAATATTTATGTATTAGCAACTTTGCATAAGAATCACCAATATTCTGCCAATGGTATCAGTTTGTGCCAAATAAAAGTATACTAAGCTATGAAGGCTGTAATAATATGTAATAAATTTGTTGTTATGATTCTAATTACTCATATGAAATCCGCATAAAGAATTTTGAGAAATTGTTTAATTTGATTCATTTGATAACATGATAAATATAACGTTTTTTATTTTAGTAACGTTCATGAACAAAGTTGTGTACAAAATAACTAGTTAACGTATGGGCTCTATGGGGTATGCAAATAGATATATAGTACTTTTAATATTTTGTTCCAAGTATGAATTTTCAACGGATGCTATTGTACAGGTTAAGCGAAGACTTGTTCTCCTTTTGTGACCTATTCTTACTAAATACATTCCAAAATCTCAACGTTTCATCTCCAGCACCAGTAACTATTGCTTCACCGTCTGGAGACATTGCTAAGTACAAGACACGATAAGAGTGGCCCGTTAGTTTGGCCACTTGCTGCAGTGATGGGTATTTCCAAAGCAGAATTTGGTTCTGAGAGTACCCATGTGTGCTCACCTTTAAACGAAAGGAAAACCATTATTAGTACATAAACAAAAGACAGAAAGTGATTCATTTATAATCTATATAATATTTTAATGGGCTTTTGCTTACCAATTCTGAGGAATGCTTGGACCATGCAAGATTACAAACTTGTGAGCCTGTATCAATGCATTGCATCGGCTGCCCAGTTAAAGTGTTCCAGAAGCGAATACACCTGTCCGCAGTTCCACCACCGCTGGCCAGTAAGCCGTGATGATGAGGAGACCAGGCAATTGCTGTTGACGATACAATTAAGATGATTGAACGAATAAATAAATTATGAAATGATTTTTTAGTTGCATGTAGTGTATGAGTTTACCTTTTACTGCAGCGAGATGCTCAGTGTAATTTTGAATGGGAGCAGTTGAATGCAAGTTCCAAACGTAGAGACGATTGTCATTACCACCGGAAGCTAAATATTGGTTATCTGGTGACCATTTAAGGCCACAGACCTCCTGTCTATGTCCAACGAGCTGCCTTTCCGTGATTGTTGGAGGTGCACGAATGTCTTTCTGATTAATGAATCGGTCTCGTGAACCACTAGACAAAAGATCCCCGTTCCAAGCTATTGCACCGACCCTGGCCGTATGTCCATGTAGAGTGGACACTTGCTTTCCAGCCGTGGCATCCCACACTTGAACCAAACCTTGTTGTGTACCCACGGCTACAAGGCTTCCCTATTTTAACAAAAGGGTAAAAAAACATTTTCAAATTACCGTTTATAATATAATTTTGAAATTTGGAGGCGAAAGTTGCCTTGCAACTAAGAACACCTACCCTTTCATTCCAAGCTACCGATGTAACGGTATCTTCAGTTTGAGCTAAGTCGCACAGTCTAGTCACTTGCGAAGTACAAGCCGACCATAAATACACGCAAGTGCCAAGACCAACGCTGAGAACATTTTGTGAAGACCAATCGACTAAGTTTAGATAGAAATCATCCTGCAGTTCTGGAGCATCGAGAACCTATATACGTAATCAAAAGATAAAAATGAGATTTCATTAATAAATTGTAAAGAAGTGCTTTCTATATAAAATCATCAAAAATTAATAAAAAATTAAATGAAACACTTTTTTCCTCATTATTACCTTAAATGGTACTTTCGATATCCTTCTGGTAGGCTTTTTTGGTGAACGGAGCAATTTTTCCGACTTATCGCTAATAGGCGATAAGGAGTAGGGAGACCATGATTCATTAATGACTACAGACCTTTCGGATGAGTCATACTGCAAAAATGTTAAAAATTGGGAGTTTATACATTTATTTTCGTACAAGTGCCCTTTTCTCCTACCTCACGAGTTTATAAAGTGATATATCATTTATCATTATTGGAGGCTTACGTGAAATAGTTTTCTGCTGGCACTTGATTTCTTTTCGTTGGAAGTAATGTCTTTGTTGTCCTCGAATTGGTATCCAAGAACTTCATTTTTCAATAGGCACGAGTAAACCACTGATCCGTCTTTATTGTTTTCAGCATTTTCTCTTGTTTTCTTGTATGGTGTTGTTGGTCGCCCACCATCCTATAATGTTGCATTAATGCATTCATTCATTTTTAGTAATTGGGTTTTCTTAAACAAGAGTGTTTGTTCACTGAAAGTGGAGCACAAACATGTCTCACTAGACATGACGTGTCATGTATTCCCATTCATGCTTTGACAATGCAATATTTTCTTACCGGAGACGATGAGCTGGGTGACGTTGGATACGTTAAATGCCATGTATTGCCAGCCCTTGAGGGGATGAAACGATCCCCATATCTGGGTTTCAGGGGCGATAACGGTGAAGTCATTTTTATACCTTTCTCGGTAGTACAAAAAACGGACTGACAATTTTTACATGACACTTTTCACTTTCTCTCGTGAAACAATGTACACCCACACACTTGACAAAGAGTTTTTATCGTCCAAACGATTTTTCAGTATGGACAAGAGACAAATAAATTTGCTAGTATTTTTTTACCCCAGTAATACAACCCAATGATCCTTTTTAAGACAAGGCTAACTCCTCTAGGAACTGGGAGCGGTTTGCTATAACGACTAGAATTTGCTATTTTCTTTAATAAAGCATACAAGCGAGAAGGATTTGAATTATTTTGATTAGCAAGTAACAAGAGAAAATTTCTTGGTACGAGGAAAAGCTCACTTCACATAAACAGTATACATATAACTAAATGTAACTGGCTATTTCAAAAATGACTAATGAATGTTTCTACAAGAAAATGTCTCTGTTTTCTAGTGAAATTTATATAAAGGTTGCTTTGGTTTAGGCTTGTATATGTGTCCCGTTAGATGATTGCTATTTTTGTAGACATTTACTAAAGAGATTCTCCAGTTTCCCTTTCATCCTCCTAACACTTCCCTACTATTCACTAGCATTTACTTTCACTATGTAGCCAGATTTTACTGATTTTCAATTTTCGCTAATGAGTGAACAAATAAACATGTTTAAATTCGCAGTTATTGAACAACAAAAATAGCAAAAAATATGTACGTCCAAATGCACAGAGGCCAAACTTCTTTGTGAGGATGGGAGTTGGAGTTCTCTGCTTCCCTGCTTCACAGCTTTATTCTGAATGTAGCTGTTACTATAGCCGAGTTTTTTGTTTTATATATTATGATTCTTCATGCTGCCATACCAACCATGTTCAAAATAAAAATTCCAACATTATCTTAGGCATTAGGGTGAATACCAATCCTGCATAATATGTGGCTGTGGTTCTTGTACATTCAATTTTGTTCAAGCACTTTAAACGCATAATGTGCTCAGCATAATGTGTGTAGATTGAGGCTTTCCAACAAACAGATAATTGAGGCAATAGTAAGTTGCGTTTTGTGAACAAAAATACTAAGCAAGTTAAGGGTAGGTATGCATTATGATGATGGGTCTCTTTGAAGGTCCCTGTACCATAGATAGATAGAAGAGTGCCAGTTGCAACTGAACAAATAGTTTAAAAGAGGAGTTCATCAAACAAGAAGTTTATCCATTAGTATACATTTGCATTTTGAACCTATCTACCTGAGCTATTTATGCTAAATGATACAGTTTCCTTATGCATTCGTATGTATGTTGCCGAGTCTAGTTTATGACGTGCGTTGTGTATGCCACCCCATGATCTACATGCATACAAAAACAGGCCAGGGAAGCATTTCATCACAACGGAAAACAAAGATGAAACAATGAACCCTAGCTTAAAACTCTTGATTAAATGTCTACTGAAATTCAATAAGTCTCAAGATGCCCCAGAAAATGTAGCAAAGACAGTCATTGTTCACTAATCTACTGTTTACTTATTCCATAAGTTGTCAAATAAAATCTATGACTAACTGCAAACAAAAAAATGTCCTTTATCCTAGAAAAGCGTTAATGCCCAAATATTTTTAGGAAAATGCAAATTGACTCATTTCTTCTAATCATCTTTTAATTTTTATCTAAATCCCTTCAGTTTTTTTTAGATAACAGCAGGAAACCTATTTATAAATGAATTATTCTAAATGTTGGCGTTTATTGATTAAATCAGATAAGCTAAGTAGTCAATTTAAATGAATAAGTACACAGATGCATGATCACACTGAAAGGGTGTGTGAACCAACGGACGGACAGAAACAAAAATGCTTCTCTCTTTATTCCGTTAACCGGCTGGGCTGGATAAAGTTGTACAAACTAGGAATGCTGGTTTCTCTTCCTCTCTGAGATGTCTCTACTCTGTACTCGGTGCAGGATCAGGAAAAAGTTGCCACATTTTAACAAGAGATACGAGATATCCACCTTACCCTTCTTCCACTAAATTTCATTCCCATTGCCTAAGCATCATATCAACATTATCAGCACAACTCTATCACACAAAAACCAACCCTTCTCTCCTACTATTACTACATCTCTTTAATACTTGCAAGCTCAGTGTAATAAAACTCGCTCTAATGCTTGCATTGTTCACATCATTGTTGTTCTATGAATCATGGATAGAATTTAAACCGCAGTAGTAAAAATACTTGTATTCTTATGCGGATCTACTACGTATTGTGAATTTAAAGGACTTTACAAAGTCACATACTTTTCAATAATGCTATCATTTTTTCTCTAAACGCTGCCAATAGACGCTAAAATAGATTTCAGCCCATGAAAACCCCCCAATCAAAGCTGCAGGTGTATGAATGCTGTTGTAAATAATCAGTAACCGCCAAAAATTTTTATTACAGATTTGTTTTTGATTTCGCTATCCTATAATATGGACTTTTATTCTATACTACCTAGTTTGGTAAGCTGTTTATGTTTCTTTCTGGAAAAACTGAGTAGGCGGAAGTCGTGTCCTCCCACGCGTGGAAGAGTGGCTTTTTCTTTAAATTTCTTGTAGTGGAGAGTAATGCGAAAAAAGAACGTACCTTACAAAGCCGCCAGATTAGTGCCAGCCTTGTCTTTCTCTTCCAGAAAGTACAATGAAGAGTGGACGGTTTTTATTCTGATTCCCAAAAATAAAAATCTTCTCATAGGAAAAAAGTTGCTTTTAGATTGAAATCTCTACGTGTGTTCACAGTCACTGACTGAGGAGATTTCACAAGAGAAATGTAAGGAACTGATAAAAAATCAAGAGGGAAATCTTTACAATCTCTGCGTTCGTTGAGAAAATGACAAGTTTAGTGACGCTTCTCTTTAATATTCTCAGGGGGAATAGTGGCGCGCTGACTGGTTCTTGTGATATGTGTGCAGTTTACGAGCACATAGAAAAATGCACAAATTACTACTACTGTTCTGCACTTTTACATGCAACCTCCAACCTCATCTTCGTCTTTGACTGATAAGCAGGAAAGTAAGCAGTAAAGTTTATAAGCAACCATAGAAAGTGCACACAGAATGTGATTGACTTTACTTGCGTTTGAACAGAAATGAATATTATTACGAGAAGTTGGGTTATTTAATCGTACTGCATAAATTTAAAGGCATACACATGCATGCATAATATTACGTGTTCCGACACATTCAAGAGAGAAGCGTTTTTTGGCCAATATTACTACTAGTCATCATGCATTTCCTAGTAGTAGTAATAGTAGTAAGTAGTACTCAGTTTTCACCACGTGCATTACACACAATGCACTGCAGTACAGCTTTTGGTTTTAAAAACTACATTATTTTGCACTGCCAAGATAGTTTTTTGGTGGTAGACATTCTGCCCGCGTAGAAACTTACCCTTTGTCATGCTACGCTTCACAGTGTAACCATTTTTTTATCGTCCAGGTATATCTGCTAAAGCTATATTTATGCGTCTGGACTCTGAAGCATTTGAAACGGTGTAATAATGAGCGTCAATAAAAAGTACGACATGGTACGTTCAACTGGTGAGTTGAACTCCCTCGAAAAAGAATGCAAGCGGTCGTTATTTCTCATTTTCATATTTTATGGTAATTGGGGCAATTTTATTGCGGGTGTTCACTCTGTCTGCTCACTGCTCATCTTCTATTGGAAGGATATGTAATATAACAAATGTAAATTTTCTAGCAAACGTAAATCTCATTCAGACAAGAATAGGCAATTATATGCTGAGCATTAGATATAAATAGCTAATTCATGAGCGTTCACCACCACTTTTCTAATCACTTACTATTTTCCCCCTCTGTCATCATTGCATCTGCCAATAGCCACCAACAACATGAAAAACACATTTACACGGCAAGACAGGAAGCAAGTGTAGCATAATCAGTGGAGCTTGAGACCTGGAATGCCTTCTCGTTCTCCCTCAAACAACATCATTCTTTCTCTCTCTCTCTTTAACTGGCAAAATGGCATAACGTACACATTTCTGTCTGATCAGTGCACCTTGGGTTTCACAATGCTCATTATACCCGATACACTTGCTGGCGTCTGCCTTTACAAGCTACGCTCGCATATTGCCCCAAAGAAGCAGATCCACTCAAGCTCATTTCTCAGGTGTACCTCATCTTGCTTCCCTTGATTGCTGCGATAAATTGGAATGCCTAATGGGTTCATTTATCATAAGTAGACATGAAATCCTTTGCTAGGTGAACTCTGGTTTTGGCTTTTAAGAAAGCTCATTTATACTCAGACTTGAGACACCCAATTTATGCAATTCTTGGTTTATGTCATCAAATGGTGTACTCAAATGAACACGACTTATTGCAGGATTACACCGAGTTAATCCTGTGATTATACATAAACATTAGTTGTAATGGCCTGCTGGGTTCGCATCTCATTACACTGCTAGTGCTAAAACAATACCAAGTTGTATAATGACTTGGCACGAGACATTTTATAATCCGTCGGTGGTGAATGCCACGAGCGAAAAAATCATTCATTTTAAAGGAAGTTTGTAGTCGTCAAGGGTCTTGGCTTTTCTATTTACCTATACATTTTATCAAAGTACAAAACTCAGGAAACGGAAAGACGGTCAAAAACACCCAAGCTAAGAAGGACTTGTCATATATTTAAAAACGTTTCATTCACAGGTAAGTAGGCCACGTGTTCCCAATTCCCAATTCCATGAGTTGTCACCTGGCAAACAAGGCAACGTAATTTGCAAAGAGAACATTACGAAATGTAAATAGTACAAGTAATACAACGCCCGGGTTTGCGTCATTATATCCATAGCCAAACAGCTAAATGGAAATGTTTATCAAGATGCTTCACAGAAATTTAGGCATTAAATTGAACATTGAATATATACATGGTAGAGACTGGGTTAACTTGATCAATGTCTCGTTTCTGTAGTGTAGTAACTCATTTTTGTAGCCATGTCTGATTGAGTCTGGCTTTCTGATCATCAGCATATTATGCATAAATAATCTCAACCTCAAGTTAATCTGGCAATGATGAATAATGTGGGAGATATTGTGCTGGATTTTCAAACAGGGTCAATCTGGTTGACTTGAAGAATTTTTGACCGTTGCAGTTTAATTACCGAAGATTAGAGAGAGAGGGAGAGAGAGACAGAGAACGACGTAGCAACGCAGGTCGAAATGTGACAACTTGAAATTTTTCGAAATAAAACATGGGAAGAGGTGGTTTTGCCAATGACGCTTACAGGACAGGACAAGAATGCGATGCTTAATATATGTCACTGCAAAAACAGAGAATAAAAACTACATACCTTGTATAAAAAGTTTCCATGCATTATCTCAAATTATCTGAGACATAAAGCTCAAAGTACTTTGTTCGTCACAATTCTATAGAAGTTAATGATTCAGGTCGTGTCTGTCGTCTTAATATACACAGAAGCTGAAAAATGTGTAATAACTACGTTATGTCTGTAGTCAGTCAGACTCATCCTCGTCATCATCATTGAACCATGTATTTAAATAAATTATTTGTTGATTTTTTAAATCATGTGCAGGATCGTGCAGGAACAACGTAAAAAGTGGAATTTGGGTTCACTTTTAGTGAACTTTTCTCGCTTGCCTTTAAAAAATAAAGCCAAACGATTTTTTAACAAAAATGCGATGTTGCAGTATTCGCGAAAAATAACCAAGAGTTATCACAGCTTCATTTTTCATGATTGATTTTCTTTGATATGCTCGTTTGCTTTCTATCCCATTCTGACACTGTACACACAAACGAAAAGATTTTTTTTTGCGTTGAAAGTGAATATTTAATGAATAAAATTGAAAATGAGCATACTGTTTATATTGTTCTGGTTGCAGTAAATCATGAAAAATCTCATTTGCTGCAACTTTGCATAATATAAGCCACTGTTTATTATCAGATTGCATACATTGTACATTAAACAACCATTAAACCCATGTTTTCCTAAGGTTTATGTGCAGTTCCTAAAAACAAACTTGCGATGTAGTACTACAAGCTATGGTACTGGGCAGATAAGCATGGCTGCAGCATGAAGTTAGTATTATGGTCAGATAAACCTTGTCCTGATGCGCTATTTATTGCTACCATGATCGTGAGAAACTAGCATTTTAAGCTTTCCTTGTAGTAAAATGAGTAAAGTCCAGTAAACTGATAGCACCAATTTGACAAGTTTGTACAAATAAGATGCGAAAATCTGAAAATTTACATTTGCAAAGAAAGATGAGCATGTTTTTAAATCCGTGCCAATAAAAACACACTATTTTTCTTCTGTTTGCGTACTGCATAGGTATTGCAAACAGTGGAAATGGTGTTAGTCTAACTTTATTTTCGCCAATTGCTAAAGGGAGCGTATCATAATACCCCATGGCTCTGCGAACTTTCCTCGTTCATCAAATCAACTCCATATTTCCAAACCATTTCCGTGCATGTGCCCGTATTGTAGGAAATTCTGCAACATAACTATTTGATATTTGCCATTATGTATTTTTTCTATCGTTTCAGGACATACTGGAAAAAAGTTTACACTTATGTTGTTAGTAATCAGTATGCAAATAGTATCAAGTTAGTTCAATAATGTGCCTATATGCAATTTGTTCTCACTTTGCTTCTCTACCCAATTTTACCGCTCACTGGCATTATTTTTTGATATGCAGTTCATATATCCTTGTACTGGATTTAATCGTAAATCCATATTACATACTTATATCATGAAGCCAAGCTGTAAAACGTACATAGAGAATTATTCCAAAAACATCTCTTCAGGTTTATAGTGACGATGATCATGTCCACATTCTTGGGACTCTGAATGCTATCTGAATTTTTGTAGACATGTCAATTGCCAAGTCAGGTCAATAAGGTCAAACATTATTCTTAATAAAACGAGTTATTTCTTCTTCTTCTTCTTACCCTCAGCACTTTTATAAACACCCCCATTATTTTTGCTGAGTAAAATGACTGTTACGGAAAGCTTGGGTACTGTTTACCAAGTTATTCTTTGACGATAATTAGAACTCGTGTGAAATCCCGCTCAATTTTCTCTTGGATTTGGATACGACGAAAAGTGAATGGATATGGCAAAGAGTCTCTCTCAAATTTTGCTTTTATATATGTTTTTTGTGATTCATGCTTTATAAATACGACAACGAGTTTATGACTGCGTAGTAGCTTTTCGTGATCTTCAGATTATTTTTCAGTATTCTCCCTCCTCTTTTTGTGCTATTTTTTGCAAGGTACATAGAATTCTGATTCTATCTGACTAGCAAGATAGAAAGCCTGGAAGTTTTTTCATAGCCTCATTTTATGATTATTTCTGTATGTTCCATATTTTTGACAAGTTACTAACAATCTTGTTTACTTTTACTTGAAGTATAATGGCTGGATTTAATGTTTTTTTCAAGCAAAGACCGCCGGCTAGGTACATTCAAGAGAAAAAGGAGGTCCTTGTTTATAGTTTTAAAGTTTTTATGATGAGACAGATGTGGCTTTTTCATATTATCGTGTCCTGATTGTCGATTGTCAACTGAACGAGTAAGAGTCGCTTTTTGTTTACACTTCACATCCAAAAGCTCTGTTGTGGTGCAAATTTCTTTGCTAATTTCTTTTAATAATGTCCATTTGTTCTGTTCAGCAAACAAGTGATAATTTTTTATGTAAAGTTGGCTGATAACAACTGTCGTGATTGTGCGGTGGTAGATGTGAATGCCACCATTTTTAGAAGAAAACAAGTCTTGTTAAAGCTCGCAATCTACTCCGCAACAGTTTCAGGAAGAGGCACATAAAAATGTAATAATCTTGATGACATCTACGGTGACCTCTCAGCTCTTTTACTTTTATCACGTTTAGATGCATGACTTGATGTCTCCAGCAGCACAGCTTAAACATTTTGTTGCTGGGATTGTTGAAAACACAATAATTCATCTTCTTCTTGCTGCGTTAGCATACAAATCAAAGTCACCCTTTTAGCAACAAGCAACTCAATCTTTACACGAAATTGTGTGGGTTAAAGCTGACAAAATCCTTTTTATGTATCATATCAGCACACATCTCTTAAGCAAAAACCCAAAAATCTCTCAGCCTTTGAGAAAACTAAAGCATGATGAATGGTACTTGAGAAAATATACGTTTTTAGCAATTTTCCATAATATTAATAAGTTGCTTAAAGCACTGCTTTAACTACAAAAGAAAAAGTCTTACCCTCAATTATTTCCGAATTGAAAGGGGTGGCCTTAGACTTCATGTTTTTATCAAAAACAATTTAATAGGATTAAATTGGCTCTGATAAAAGTTTTAAAAATGACTTGCGTGACGCAATCAGTTTCTAAGTAATGGTAGCATTTATTTTTAGTCCCAAAAGTAGTAGGGTTGGTTTCCCCTGAATGGACCAAGATTTTGTCGGATATTACTTACTACTTTGCTCAGTAAAATCCTATTCAAAAGGTCATTGCAAAACTGGAAACGTAAAACGTTAAGACTGTTTTAAAATAGCATGCTAGTTTTCGGTTACGCTTAGACCCAATATCGCATGAATATATGTAACTTGTTGCGAATATGTACATGTGTAATCCATACGTGATGCTGATCATACTATCATACGAAACAAGGGCAATATGCGACTAGTGAGATCACGGATTTTGTAATTGTACGTTTTATATGTTTTTCGCATTGCCTTTTTCGCTTGTTGTTGTTTGCCCCAGTGAAAGAAAAGGCATGTTGATTCAATTCGGATTTCAGGTGTATGGTGACATGAGAGAAAGTTGTAAAGCATTTATTTCCGTACTTTCCATAGATGTGGCTTTAGTTTGCAATCTGGTCCCGTCGCTAGCGGTTGTCTGGGCAAAACCCGTGTAAAGAAATCTTTCTATCATGTTGCTCATGAAAAGCGTGGGCATCCATCATTAATAAGGAATAATAGACTTTCTATGCTCAAGTATGTGAGTGGGTGCAATGTGGGAAATAAGTGAGGTGGAACTTTATGCTCATATTTATACCAAAAACCATCTTTATTGAACTGAAATGAAATCATATATATATATATATATTAGGTATTTATTTAAATAATAGTAGTTTTTATAATTGCTTTATTATGTCTTATAATGATAGCCTACACACTATTGAGATTTATTTTTCGACTGCGGTTCTTTTAAAAAACTAGATTGAAAAGCACTCCAAGTCCTACAGTATGGAAAAAGTAAACTCTTCGTGCCAAACATATAATAGCAAGATTAACAATTATTCAAAAAGCACAATTTTCGTTGATTTCCAGACATTCACATTCTATTCGACATTTGATAAGAACACTTATACAAATATAACACGATAATAATGATGCTGTACCAAAAATATGTTTTACGGAATCAATGCGCTTTTTCAAATGACTCATTGTGAAGTTGATTATTATATTCATTTCTAACTTGTTATTTTTTTCTGCCTGTTTTCTCCCACACAGGTTTCTACGTAAACCCCAAGTGAACGGGCCTATTCCGTGCTTCTAATCCAATATTTCATGCATTTACGTTTAAAAATTGGTTTAAAAAACTTGTTTCAGACTTATCTTTAACGTTCACCGTTTGCGAATTAATGTCTCAGGATACCCGGGGGAAATTCCATGTCTTCTAGATTTGACTTGCAGCTTGCAGTACTAGTAGTAGTAATACGCTTACCCTTACAAGTTTACCTACGTATAATAAATATGTTCTCCATGATGGGGCAATTTGAGTTTGACAGGCCAACTTGGCCACGTTGACAAAATGTGTAGGTGTGCATACGTTTGTAGTGTTGAGTAGTGTGGATTATATTGAGATATAAATGTTTGATTGCTGAGGGAGCCATTTTAACCATGCATTTCTGTAACGCTTCGTTTCTTGTACCCGAGATGCGTTTTACGACTATACGACAAGCAAACGTAGGTTACAGGACATTAGTGACAACGGGGCAAGGCGAAAATGTCTTTTTAAATTATGTCCACGTACATAACGAAAATTTACCTTTACTTGCATATTATCAACTATCTTCTATGCCGTGTTTGCATTATATGAATGTTAGGAAAATGCTTTGCAAAATGTTAAAACGCGTTTTTATTTCGTCACATGCTGATTTAACTGAATCAATATATTACTAGATATCACTAAGATATAATTATTGCATGAAATCATAGAATGTCTCACTTCGCCATTTCTGTTTTTACCTTTCTTTCGAGTTACCTTTGAGTTATCACGAAAATTCGAAAAGGCCTGCTTTTCGGTGTCCTTTTCTGAGAGAAGCGAATATGACTAAACAACTATTGTTAAGAAAAATAAAGTAAAATTGAAATCCATAAGCGACCAGTTGCAGATATTTGGGAGAAACAACAGTTGTCTAAACTCCTTTTAAAGAAATAAGTTACCTGAGGCCGCTAACTAATTTATTCTTTCAAACCTAGTGACTCGGTCAGTTGTAGATAGTACGGCGTTCGAAGTGGTAGCAGGTACTGTCGAGCGGCATCCACGGCGTCACACTGCACATGTTCAATTTTAATATGAATAATATCATTAGAGAATTAATGACTTGCCGAGCATTAGACAAATGTAATGTCCCCTTTCATAAAAAAAATCAACTTTCTTACCGATGGCTGGGTAGCATTTGTCTTTAGTTTCGGAGTTTTATCCCTGAAAAACAGCGTTTCCTCTTCGTGCAATGGGCTCATTGTTGCTGAACTGGCAAACACGTCCTCTTCCCACGGCTTGGTTCGCATTTTTTCTCCAATGGGAAGTAAATGTCCTTCCGTGGTGAAAACATACTTGTTGAAATGATTATTCAGGGGGTTGTCTACGTCAAACAACTGCAAAACACATTGCAGAAAAACAAAATTTATTTTTACACATGTCCTTGCTCCCTACTTAAACCCTAATAATAGTCCAATTATTGATTTTGTACAGATAGCTGTTATGTATCAACAGCTTTCACATACCAGATAGAGATACTTGCAAGTTTCGGAGAGAAAGAAACTTTCCATGCGATCCTCCAAGCTCATATCCAAGACATCATGAACCGTCGCATATCCGCATTTAGCTTTCGCGTACGTGTTTAAGCTTTGCACAATCTCCCGACCAACGTGCAAATAGAAAGGGTTCTTCGTTGCCTACAATTACATTAGCACATAGAATACAAGGAAAAATCAGAATAAGTGGCAATAATAAATACATGATATTATGCGAAACTTGACAGAGGATCGCATTTTCATGGAAAAAATATTATTGCTTTTCCTACTCGATAAAGGACATAGGTTGATTCAATAAGTTCGGGTCGTAGTGGGTAGAAGCTGACGTCTGGGCTAAGCCTTTGCCAGTTGAAGCGTTCTGGCAAAACTCCATACCGTTTCCATACGTTGTAATACCAAGCATGAGTACAAATAGCTTCTTCAATATCTCCAATTAATACCTATTCGTTTGAGAATTTTTTAAAAGGAGTTAGTAAAAGTTCTCAAACAAGTTGCAAGCAGAGGCTGAGAAAATTTCAGCCAACTAGGTTTGTCAAAAAATGGCACAAATAAAAAAAACGTACTTGTACGGCAGGGAAGGATGCCTGTAAAGCGTCAATCCAGTAGGTATATGTGTTCCCGCTATGCATATCCACATTGACGTAAAGGGGATGATCTCCATAGCCTGAGTTGCATTGAGGGCGGCTATAAGAGTGAAAATATGATCACTATTTTATTATGTAGTGCTGAGTCAATTATCAATTTTGCTCTCTATTTGTGTCTGTCCTAGAGCACACTACAGACAACACATTTTCTCAGAATGGCGCTTTTGGCATAGCAATTCAAGTAGATAATGGAAAAGATCTCTACTAATTTGAGCTCAATTGCTCATCCTCTTGGGACAAGGGAACCAAACAACGTATTTACTTAGGACATACTGCTTTTACTACTGAAAGCATGTCTCAGTAAACTGGCAATTTCATTGCTTTCTCGTTTTGTTTAAGGACTCAAATTGTTTAAAGATCTAAAGGGGAAGTTGATGAAAGTGCAAGCTTTACATGCACGTTTTGTCCGCTTCCGCCTCTTTGAAAAAGAAAAGAACCGAATATGTTTCGCATTTAACAATTGCAATGCCATTGCCGCGCTGGATTTTATTCGATATGTTCAGCAAAGTGCAAAAGGGGATGATAATATGTAAAATGCATACCCTCGTCTTAAATACTGCTTTATTACGCTGTATGATTCATTAAACATTTGGTAGTCTTCTTCCTCTCCAAACAGAATGTATGATTTGAGCAAATATTCAAAATATGAGTCTAAGCCAGCTCCCAAACCGCTGAGCCTGCCTATCCATTGCCCTGTCTTGGCATTAATAACATTTCCTGGAAAGGAGAAATCAGTAAGTATTTTTAGATTAAGATCAACAGAACCTCATTTCTCGCTCAAAAAAATAATATTCCTCACCAAGCAGTCCCGTCGTCTTTGCTCTGGCACTCCATAAAGCCCTATTGGCACGGCGGGCCATGGATTCGTATATTGGATCCCCTAGTAATCTCGACAGTGCTCCGAATTCCAGGAGCAGAGAGCCTGCTCCTGCTGTACACGTCTCACCGCCTTCATCCACCGTTCCTTTCCTCAAGTTAACCTGGTAAGGGATTACAGGTGACAGAAAAGGATTTTTCATGAATAAGGCCAACCTAATATATATAAGTGACACTTGGCAATAATTTCATGCTGAAGAGCCACTCACACGTGGATATGGTATCCCGGTTATTGATTTCTGGAAAGCTGGTAGCAAACGAGATGCCAGGTCATGTGCCAACTGTAACATTTGCCCATTGTACCAAGACGGTCGAAGGTCTTCTCCGAACATGTAGCGACCCTCTTCCATGAACATGTGGGCAGATAAAAGGCCACCAAGTAACCTGGAACATGAATGCTAATGTAGAATACTTTTCTTTCATGGAATCAGTCATTTGCACTTGTCAGTTTGAAGTACATTTACAGTGAAAACGTCATCACTGGAAAAATTCTGCTTACGAACGGTCAGAGTAGTAAGATCATTCAAATAACCATATATTAAACTAAAAATATTTCGGATGTTCCAGTTACATCTACCATAGCAGTTTACAGCACACGTGCGCTATGCTTCGACAAGAGCTTTAAGAGTGTTTATCAATTTTTAGCATAATATAAGTGTTGTGGTAATTTGAATGTTCTTATTCCTGATCATTCTTAAATTTTTCTTAGTATTTTATCATGCCAGTTTAATTTGCTACCTTATATTAGCTTCAAAAACTTGAACAGTGTTTTCCTTATCAAAAGAGACATGGTCAATGACGAGTTGAAGGGCTCGATGAAATTCACTAACGTTTCCTAGTACGGCAAGGGTATCCAAAGAGTCGATTAACGTTAAGCAGTAATCTCCGAGCACATCGTTAATGTTAATGTTGGACCTGATTGTTTTGCATGAAACAAAACAAATTTCTTTTGATATCGTGGGCTCACTTAAATACTTTATGCATTATTACTAATCGTGCAAATTTCAATGCAAGCAATGCAAATCATCATCATAATTTGAATTAACTGTTTCAAAGCTTACGGATTCTCATGATCTGGTCCTCTTCCTATACAATGGATTGGATCGAGCTCGTCCATTGGAAAGGCATATTTCATGTAGCCATCATAGCCAAAGTAGAACATCTTTTTGACTTCCTCCAACATTTCCAGTCTCATTTTCTCTGTGAAAGAGCCATATTTCTGATCCAGCCTATCATAGCTGTGACTGAATATGTTGAACGCTTGTAAAGACACGGGCACGAATGTGAATACAAGGAGGATGAGAATCGTGGCAAGACCTGTTGTCATTCCACTTCTTAACGAAGTAGGCGTCCGTACACCCCCACTTTCACCACGACCCTTTCTTCTCTTTATTACGTAGTTATTGCTTCCGACTAGAGGTCTCACCATTGCTCTTACAAACTCGGTTGTAGAGTTATCAAGCCACATTTTCTAGGTATAAAAACTGTTCTTTGCTCGCTAACGACCTTTCACTTGTTACAATTGCGTTTGTATAGATAAATACTCTACTTTAAAGTTTTCAAAAAACTTGCCACGACAACGAAAAAAAGAAACTTTCAAACTGATACACAAAAGGGGAAACTGAATGCGACGACTTTCTATCTTTTGGTAGTTGCGTTTTTTGGGAAACGTATATTGTATAGTTGTTCCTTTTCTTTATACTAATGCTACTACATAGTGAACTTTATAAATAATTAGGTAGTAAACGTAACTTATTCATACTACAATAACGTTGGTTTCGACAGCGACATTTTCGTTGACATCATTATATGAAAAATATATAAATAAGAACGGTGACTGGGGCGTTGCGCATTGCATTTTAAAATATTACAATGGCAACCAATCGACTTTACTACAGCCAGGCCAACGCCAGCTAAAATGATCAAGTGTCAAGACAATGCCATTACTTTTGATGACCGTTTTCCTTTCAATATTTCTCAGTATGCACAGAGCCTCAATGAACCACCAGCAGCATGCATAGTGATCTGATTTGGCATTCAGTTAATCATCCATTGTATATTATCCATCCTTTTTAGGGATTGCGAAATCCTCAATGCCAAAAATATTGTTTTGTTAAATTTCTTAATTAGTAATCTCTTTGCGCAATCTTTTAGACTACTTAATTTCCCAGGAGAGTACACTAATTCATTGCGTCATAAAGTGTATTATTCATCTTCATTAACGTATCCTACAGGTTTTTTCCTTTCAAAGTAAAATTTTTTATCCAGCGAATGTGTTTTGTAATGTGACTTCAAAACATGATTGCAAAACCAAATGAATCCTATTGCCAGTTCACATGGAAAAGAAACTTTATATCTGCGAGGAGCAACCAAGAAAAGAAAAACTTTTCCTGCCAACTTATAATACTACTAATGATGTATGCATTCTATAACTAACAAATAAGTTAATTTACTTCAAATAAAAATTTCCTTCCATGAGTGCTTGCTATAACAATCAAACTTTTTTCGCCCACTTATCCAACATGTTTTGAAACTAGAGTGACCTTTTATAGCTTGTTGTTGTTGTTGTCGTCGTCGTCGTCGTCGTTAGAACATCTTTATTCATTCCCATTGAGAAGAAACTTTTAATTACTAAATTACTGTAAAAGTAGCACGATGAAATTTTCCTAGAAATTCTACAATTACGTAGCCTTCAAATGTAAATCATCAACTTTATATAGCCATCATGTTATCATCGCGATGGAGTAAAGAGGCTAAAAAGCTAAAATCTTTGCTTGACAGGGAGTCTGTTCCAAAAATAATCTAGGAAAAGTAGGTAGATAAATGAAAAAGGAGAATTTTCTCCGTAGTTTGTTTGGTAAGAAGGATGTTGACGATGATGATGCTGTGGAGAGTGTGGGCCGCGTGAGTACAAACGATGTTTTTTCAGTCACACTGAAAGTGAAATGCTGCTTCCGTTGTTGCTTTCTCCCTTGATGCTAGCCCGCTTGTTCCTTGTCGTTCAACTTGATACAAATAATAACAATATTACTACTATCTTCTCCAGATTTTTTCGTGTAGGCGTCCCTCTTCCCAAATCAGCGTACTTGTTCCATCATCATCATCATCACTACCACTCTGCTTCTGATTTTGAGTGGCTTGTCGTTGTCGCTGATAAATAATAATCTTATGCAGGTACACACACAACACGCTCAGCGAAAAACAAATTGCGCGTTGTTTCTATCCTTTTGCTTGGTATTGTCGTCATTTGAGGTTCGATTTCCTGCTTTTGGGTAAAAAGTGTGTGTCCTTGAGCATTTATTTTCCAGGTAAGGATATTACTTTCATGGTTCGGTGAAAAAAGACCAGAAATTAAATCAGATGGAAAAGGGTTGAAAACTGTACAGTATACTATGCGGTTGTAGGGAAGCTTTCTCTTTATTTCGACATTGATGCAGCATGCCAACGGGAGGGATATTGCGTCTCCCTTAAATCATGGTACTAATATGTGTTCACAAGCAAATAATAACAACTTCCTGTGTTGGGGAAAAACTTGTTAACGACACATCCACTAAAGGGTGGCCAGTGTGGAAGTAGCAATACATTTAACAAGTCATAATAACAATGTATAAAGCATCACCACGACAGTTTTCTTGCTTGCTGCGGAAGCAGTTTACTGAAACCTGCGGCACACAAGGCTTCACCGGGTATCTCGAATCACTTGAAACACAAAACAGGGAACAATTAGGCAAATTATACACAAAACACGCAATTAAACAAGATACCAAAAGTTGCCATTTCTGAAAGAAACTGTGTAAATGGAAAGGTCTAAGAACATTATTGGGTTATAAAATGTCTGGAAACTGGTAAAATAGTCAGTATATCATTTAGCCCTGTTTTTCAACCAAGTGTCAATGCAATTATTTGCAAAGAAGAACCTATTTCATCGCAGAGCCCTATGCCTTATGTAGGGAAAAGGGTACGTGGAGGGGTTTTATGAAGGATACAAAATTTAACTTTACAAAAATCTTTTTTTTCCTTTTGCCGTGCCAATCTTGGAAATTTACACGCAGTTCGCAGCATGCAACTGCTCTGAAACTTGTGTTATGGCCTCAAGCGGAATGGTCTACAATTCTAATTTATCCCTTTTTGCAAGGATACACTACTGCACTAGTTGTGTGTGTGTATGCATGCGTGCACGGTTATTATCTTGCCGTTTATTTGTCTAGTACTACATTTTTAATTATTTAGAAACTCTATACATCCCAAAAAGTGTCATGCATGCAAAGAAAAGAAAAATGAAGTTTTCGATTTGTTTACCGTGCGCAGAACAGATAAACTCTAGTAGCTGCGAGATAAAGATGCGTTTGCATAAACATGATAATACTATGGCTCTACACCGTCATCATCCTTGTCCCAAGCAAAATCATCTATACGCCTACCACTCTATTCTCCACTTATCAATTACTGTGTAGCCAACATTGCCACAACAATTCTAGTTATCATTATAGCTATTCCCAAATAAGAGCATGCACTTGTGATTAAATCTGTGTAAATATATATCGTCCTTTCACATTATGAGAACAACATTACTATTTGGTCCATTGTGGAGAACAGCAGTAAGTAATCTAACTAGTTTTTTTCTAAAATGTTCAAACTATTTTGCATTTTGTAAAGTTTCATTGTAAAGAGAAGTATGCATGGCAGACATGCTTACTATGACAAAAATTATCGTCCATGTCGTGTCACTCTCTGGTCTCTGTCATCTCTCAAGTGCTTGCGTCATTTTTCACTGATGCGTTACACGCTGAGTTGTTGACAATTATTCCAACAAAATGCAATAATGACTTGATTATTTTTTAAATCTAAAGGATTCAAAATGTAGCCAGTATGCCATATTTTCAGCTTCCAAAGTAGAACATATTTCTAAGCACACGTTAGCATTTTGCTTACCCGAAAAAATAGCACGTTTTTAAAAGATGTGACATTAGAGAATGCCTCAAAGTCAAAAGTGACAATGAGCTATAGTCAATAAATAATCGCACACTTTTTCTGCAGCAATACACATTGTACACAAGTTCTAACTGGAATTGCAACTAAATGTCTGACACCATAACACATTATTATCTTTTCACACTGCTAATAGTGGTGGGAATATTTTGGTAATTAAAATGTAAATTACTATAACCAGAGCAGAAATATACACTGTGTGCATTTAGACGCACAAGTATTTCCAAGATTGGCAATTATTTTTATGCTTGCAGAAATGAGCAAATTCCTAAATTACAAGAGAAAAAGTGCAGGTCTTATTTGCAATAATGCGCAAATTTTATTTCTCTTGAGTGCTAAACGTTTCGTACGCCCCCATTTGTTTAATGACTTTTGAAATTGAATTTTCTTGTTTGGTGTATTTGCTCACGTTTTTGTCAGTGGTGACCACTTTGCTATAGTTATAATAATATATTATGGTCAATGCAAAAAAGATTTACAAACTAGCACTAAAAATGTCCCACTGACAAAGAAGTATTATCATTTTGCAAAAACACAACCTGTTATACATATTTTTTGGCATTTTGGCACGCGCAAGTGCAATAATATATGACAGGATATTAATTTTGTACCTTTTTATAGAATATATATAATTATTTCACAGTCTGTCTGCACCTTGCAACCTATGCCTATTAATACGTACACATTTCAACAATGAACGTACTATATAATATACAACAATTACAACCCATTCCGTTTTATTTTTGGAATACTTTTTGATCTCACATGGTTGTAGGCTTACAATAATGTAGCCCTACTTTATGTGCCTGTGTAATGATGATATAATGATTGCTATTTTAACGCACAAAGTGTGGCTAGTACGATTTGCACATTAAGATCACCACAGCTTCAGATGGGCATAACATAATATTTATCCTAACGCAATACGCCTCAACTTTTGACTTATGAAATAATAATGTATATAAAGTTACACTTTTTTCCTTCTTTAGTTTGCAAGTTTAATAGCACTAGTAATGGTTACAATAGCAGTAATAAAACATGTACACGCACTAACCTTTCAAAACCTTTGAGCTGCTGCTGGTTGCTGCTGTTATGTGTGACGCTAACAAACATATCAACGTAACCAGCCAACGTAAAAAAATCACTTATGAAAACCATGCACATAACATAACAGCATTTAGTTAACTAAGTTCACAGAAATGAGGCAACGCAGTAACATGGTGCGCTGTAGATTATGTTGATGAACTTTACTTAAGCATTGCTGTATGGTGAGCAGTATATTCCGTACAGTTGCACAGTACTGAGGTATTGATAAATGGGATTTCAAGCACTTGCTACTGCCACCACCATACTGGCATTTACAGTTAAAAAATATATAGTTAACTACAATTACGTAGTTTTTTCTCTTCTTGTCTAAACTCCCTACATATTGAACTTATTCTTAAAAGAGGAACGACACACATAGCAATTGAACATTGGCTATGTTAACCCACACAGACGTACGTCTCGTCTCACACAAACAAAAGTGCATGTAGTCTTTATTGTTAATATTATTATTAAGTTCATCACAAGGCCTGAATATTATCATTAGTTTGTATTGTCTTTACATACGTGGCTTTTTGTGAGTGCTGGCAGTGGTGGGGCCGTAGCAGTGTTCATCATCGTCATGATCATAATTTTATCGGTGTTATGTGCACAACATATATACATATTGTAGAATATTGCCTATCAGCATATTATTGCACCTCGAAAAGGAAACATGCAAGAGAGCATAGCCTTGTTCCTCATCGTCATCCTCATCATCAACATCATGAAAATCTCCTCTTCAGACGGGGATTCTGATGGTTTTTCTGCCTGCTATATAAGATGGAAAGGGTGAAAAAGATAAATGTAAAAATGTGTGCATACGTGTACCTCACGTAAAGCCCTTTCAGATTTAGCAGTCTTATGTTTTCCACCTTGCTTTTACAAAAAAGATTACTGCCAGCAAGACTGGTGCATGATACTACGACTACTGCCACAAAATCCTTTCATGATGATGCTAAAATACGTGGAGAATGTTAACTCGCATAAAAGCATAAGTACGTAAGGCCACTAAGGCACACTATTTTACGTTCATTATGTTCCTACATAGTTTACTGTGTTTGCAATGTGCATATTGTAGTAGTAAGTATAACTGCACGCACATCATCGTCATTGCCGTTAATATTACCATTATCTTTTTATATCAATTCAGCTGAATCAGACTATAGATTGCCGTTGATATTGCAGATATAGGATTTTCTATGCAAACGCTTTTGCCACCATACTAACCCACAATGCTCACCTAAAAGTGAAGTAACAGTTAATGGGGAACAATATCTCGAAAAGTAGTCGTTTTAGTAGTGATAGCCGTTCCTTTCTGCTGTCAGTCGTATTTTTTGCAGTAGGCACTGCTTACGCTTCACCGTCTCTTATTGTTTGTTGAGTCATTAATGTCTTGTGTATTTGAAAAAGATTTAACCTTTCTTCGCTCTTTAATGATATTCTGTTACCTATTTTTGTTTTCTATCGCAAACCACTTTTTTACATGCCCACATAACAAGCATTCATAGTGCAGGAACGGTGCATTCATGGTAAGAGCACTTTAGCAGCAGTGGGAAGTACAGTGCTGTTGGTGCGGTGGTGGCGTGCGCTTTTACGTTGCGGATGATGAGCGCTGACGCTGATGCAACACTATTGATCTTATATAAATGATGATATTAAGCAGTTTATTTTTTGCAATGTTGAGTAAGCAATCCCATTAAATTTTAATGTGTTTTTATGGCTTGTATATTATGATGTAGGTAAACTTTACTTGCAGATTGAGTTGCCAGTAAGTGGTTTACCATTATTCTTGCCATCGTTTCTATGTCGTGTGCAAAAATTTACTTCCTTATTTAATGTGCCTACTGGGAAGATTGTGTACATGTGTGAGTCCTTAAAGTAGCGTAGTGGGCTAAAACTCATCAAACTGAAAGGTGCTCCCTTTTATAAAACTTTAAAAGCAGAGTGAACAACAGCAGCTTGGACATCTTCCAGTCGTCATCATGCGTGGTTACTTTCTAAGTGACCACTGAGGTATGACCAACAACATGTTTATCACAAAGACTAGTCAGGCGCGTATTATTGTTTTGCACATGTTTTGAAAAGAAGCTTCTTTAAAGCATGTCAACACTTCTTTCAAGAGATTATTATTGCCATTATGGGGATTTACGATTTTGTTTGCCTCTTTGCTCTGAAAAACATTTACTTTCTAACACTGCTATTTTTAGAGCCACCTTTTGTATTTTTACTGTCATAGATCACATTAGAAAAATATTTAGAAAACTTTTAGAATTGGATTTACTACATACCTATGTTATAATGCATACATAACGCAGTATCCTTCATTTACCAGCTATTCTTCAAGGGATGCATGCATCGATGGTCAGAATACATCAGAAAAGGATAAAGTCTGGTGGTGCATTAACTTTGTCAATATTTTCATAAGACAACCACGCTCGCTTGTCACATTTTTATGATGTTGGCCCGAGAAATTTAGCAATATGTAATACCATTACCAGTAGTTTTTCGAAAGGTGTGTGGATCAAGGGATTTTATCAAGAGCTTTCAAGTGACAAGAGATTTTATGTTCTTATATAGTTGCTCCCACGAGCGAACACGAGCGCTGGTAGGCGTTTATAAGCTTAAAATTGTGTAAACGAATAACAAGCAAGACAGCACAATAAGTTTTTATACTTTTTTGTACCATTCACATTCAATTCAATACAAAAGTATACTGGAGAAAGGTAAAAATCGAAACGTTTTGTAATCTGTCCTTCAAGCTGATAATATGTGTAAGCATTCACCTGAATCTGATGAGGTAATAAGAGTGCTTGAATTGAGTAGAGAGTATAGTTGAAAAGGGTGATTTTAACAAGAGTGCGCTCAACAGATTTCCTGATACAGAAATCGCATAACTCCAGAAAAACCCTATCTTCAAGGTTTAGTAGGAATTGTTGCTTCATTAATTTTGTTTTGAAAAACAAATTGACGTCGCTTTCACAACTAAGGACAAGAAATATTTGCACATTTAAAACCATCCTTATAACTATTTAGGATATAACAGCAAGGGAAACCGACGGACAGCTTAGCTACTAGAAGGAAACTTCTTGCTACCCTATAATTTGTTACAACATAAAGAAGTTTATTAACTACCTCTCAAAACTTTTTTTGCCACAATCTCATTTCCCCAGCAATACTGCAAAACTTACTATGAAATAACACTTTTACAACAAAATGTCAAAAGTGTATTCCCTATCCGATTCATATCCATCCTTGTTATCTATTTTTTAGATACCGGAATTTAGTAAGTTTTCTGATTCGCAGACAATTCTGCCTGACTGATTATGTAAAAATGACATTAACATTTGATTCTGAACTAGCTTTAATCATTCATCAAAACAGTTTCCTCAAGTAAAAGTGTTTTTCTCTCTCATTTTTCATATTAGTGTTTTCTCAAGGAACAAACAAAAATCCGCTAGATTTTGGATTTATAATTCATAACTAGGATGAATCCAAATTGTTCCAGTCGGGATTCAGAATGCCCCAACACGGTTATTGTGGAAATTATATGAACTTATTCTCCACGTGTAGCTTTTAGAGTCCATTACTATTTATAGGGAAATGGAAACGACGCATTTCATTTGGTATAAACGAAGGTTTTATATTTGCAAGTAAATAAGAAAACTACTATATAGCACATACAAAGAAAATGCATGAGAGTTTTGTAGAAAATGATGATTTATTTTTAAAAAGTACACAATTCACACTATGCTAAATGTTTTGCGTATATTGCCAAAATTCAACGTGTTATTAAATATGTAGAATTCAAATATATAATATATGTAGAAACTTATAAATGCCAAATTAATTCAATAGAATATTTGCACATAATACAAGGTGTACTACTTGTAAAAACTTACAGTGGACAACATATGTGCAAAATTTTATGGGGTTTTACGAGATAGCATGCCAAATCCATCCCTATTGAAAATAAAACCAACTTGTTAGCCACGTATAATCTAGTATTTCCTATTATCCTCAAGGCATTTATTGGATTATATGATGGACTAGTAAAAAGATTGATTAACATTGCAATTGTCTGGAATCAGTTCATGAATGTCAACAGAGCAAAGATGAGTTCCAAAGGGAAACGCAATTGACATTTTAGGAGCAACGTCAACATTATTTGCAAACTTTCTTACACTAGGGGGTAGATACTTTTTCTCGTTTCTCTTTTATTCAACCAAAACATGACACAACAATTTTAATAACTTTTTATATGAAACTACATAAGCAACTTGTATGATGTCCTTTTACACGATAGCTAATTTTGGAACACGTGCAGGGGTGTTATATAATAAGCGTATTCCATAACATCCAATTAATCCAACAGATTTGAAATTTGGTAGAAAAGTACCATTATGGGGCATTACAGACGTTTGAAACAGCTATTTAAAGTACCATTTGCATTTGCCACGAGTTGGCCTTCACTTTTCAGATAAATTGAGTTTTAAGTGGAAAATGCAAATCCAAATGTAGAGGATCAGTATTTTCTCCCAATTATTTGATTTTCTGGAAACCATGAAGCAAAGAGATCATTTCAAGTCAAAGTATTACGTAGGTTGCTATTATGAAACCTAATATTCAATAGAAAACAACTTTTTACGCCCACCAGACAATTATTTCAGTACAACAGCCACCTACGCAGAAACAATTGCGACTTTAATCGGCGTTTTGGCATTAGGTTTGCTCATGTCTGGAAGTAGAAATTAGCCTACAAATGTTTAATCATAGGCTAAAATGATTCCGGTTTGAATTTTACATGTATTCTTATATTTGCAACACATAAAATAAGCAACTTACATATAACTAACAACTGTACAGAATAAGATAATGCAGTTACTGGGGCTGTAGTTACTGCAACTTTCAACTTGTTAGTTTTCGTGGAGTTTCATCAATAGTAAAATAAGTATGGCCTTTAGGTAAACTTTAACTAAAAAGTCCATGAAATTGCAAAAATGGTATAGCTACTTCTGAAGTTTGTTTATACATTATGCATACTAAGATTCCTCATCCAGCGTTGTTTGGGGGCTTATCATCTCAGGAAATGTTTTAGCCTTTTTCATTCATTTTGCAAATATGGATGTTAATATGAAAAGTGAAATTATGGAACTTGTTACTAGAGGAAACAATAAAGGATGCTTTAAAAGAAAGATGGAAGAAAGTGTGATTCTAGTGATCATTCAATTAGTGATAAGCATAATATACTAACTGTTACGGCTAAGTTTAAATATATTGCACTTGGAATAAATTTGCAAAGCTGCATCATTATCTTGTTAGAAATGGGTTTGAGGAGGCAATTTTTTGTACATAGGATTGCAAAACTGAGGGATAGTGTATGGTAAAAAGAGTTACTTACTTTTGCCGTAATACATACAATCTGCAAAGTATGCTTTGTGCAACTACGAATGCTATGGATTCTATATGAAAGCCTCATGAAAGGAGAAAGTAAGAGAAAGCATGTCAGGTTGTAAACGTTTCTTTGTGTACATTTTGTTGCTTAGATATCTGAAAATGTTGATTTTGTTTGAATGATTTTATAATTTAGTTTGCGTATTATTTAGTCTTAAAAATCAACCCCATAAGCAATTGTGCTTGCAAAAAGTAAATTATGTAAAAATGAACTTGCTGCCGGCAATCGTTTAGTATGTAATTCAAAATCTGCATTTAATAGGGAAAACATTTTATTTGAACAAACATCCTTTCTAGCCTCCCTTAAGAAAGCTTAACGATCTTCATGATTAAATCAAGATAAAAAGAATCTCTTGTGGTGGACCTCTTCAAAAAGAAGGGATACTTCATTCTTTTGGAATAGACAAATAAGTAAAGACCTTCTAATTTATCATCGTACTTACGTACGTACTTAAAGAATACCCACACGCAAAATTTTACATTTTTGCTGTCCATCATTTTATAAGCGCATATCATTCTAATAAATTAAATATTCCCCCACATGTAAATACCCTTAAATAAACAAATCGGATTACATCTCTAATAGAATCAACTCATATAAAGAAGAACAAGTTCTTATACATATTATGCCCTCCATAACCAAGGATTATACATATGTCGCAAATTGTTTTACTGGTAGGTAGGTAAGTAAAATCTCAGAAAGAGGAAGGAAGCAAAGGGATTTAAAACTGAAACTTTTCTTCTTCTAAGCACCGGCTTAATTGGTATCAAGTAATTGGACTCCTATGGCATAGTACAACATTACAGGAGAGTATAAAACAATTTCATCATGAAACGTAAAAAAATGGTGGACAAAAAGGATTCTAAACTTTTTTGTACTTAAGCCTTTCCAGTGTTTCTTAAACAATCTTTCACAATATTACATTTTCCTAGAAGCATATCATCCTCAACCTACACACTTTGCTTGAATTTTTACTTGCGGAATATAGTGTTATTTTGCACAGTGGAAACACATGCGGAATGTTGTTTAAATCATAAAGATTGGATCTACTAGAAAAAGGATTGAGTCTCGTATATGCAAAAATAGTTTTCGTTTATTCGTTATATGGTGTAGACCATAGTTAATAGCTAATATTGTATGCCTGCACAGTCGGAAAAAGAAAAGATTCCATTGATTCTGCAAATAGGATTGAAGGACTTATAGCATTATTATTTTTTTCATTCTTTTTCTCATCAGCAGAAGAGTTGTTCCCAAAGAGACTACAATTTGTTCTGCATCCTCTCTCCTAATAAATGCTTGAGTAAACCTTGTGCGCCAAGAAATATCTTTCTATTCTTTCTATGCACGTACAATAAGCAGTTTCCTAATGAAAAAATGCACATACAACAATACACTCTCTTAGAGAACACAAGCAATTGAAAAGGAAAAGACAAGGCGAACAAGAAGAAAAAGAAGAAAAAACACATTTACCATGTGAATTTCTGATAACATGCTCAAGATTGTTATGCAAGTTTATGTGGCATGAAAGGAGAATGAGAAAAAAGCGCTGTTCTAATGGTGTACACAATCCATTGGAATAACGCCGTTAAGTACGGAGTAACGGTCATGTATGCAATACAATGCAAGGCAATATCAAAGAGAAAAAAAATCTCCGTGTGCTCTCTTCTTTCCGCTACGCGACAAGAGTGTGGTCCGGGTCTAGCTAATGTTTAGACAGCCACCATGCTTCTGGTTTTGTTATGCCTTTTCCCTTTGCTTTTTACTTGCTTTCACTTGCCAAAAGAACCGCAATACCATATCATGGTAGCAGAAGCAGTGATGCAGATGGCTGTAGAAATCGTAGTAGTAGTATTTTCGTAGTAAAAAGTATTTGAATTCGGCAGTGTTTACCAGGTGACGTGTATGCTTTTGTATTGGGTGGTGGGGTGTAGTCAGTTGTGGACCAGAAACACAACTCTGGAGCAAACCACTCGAAAACAGTTATATGGCAATAATTGGAGGTTTAAACGACTCAAATTACAGAAACCATACACTTCGGTGAAAAGCGGGATTAAGCAAATTATTTTCGCAAAAATTTGCGCTTTTATGGAAATCTAAAAACAGAATTTTAAGCCCGCTGAAGAATAAATGTTTGCGGAAAAGAGTGACAGTATTTTAGCAATGAGTGTGTACGTTTTTCTGGTGAAGGTGGCGGAAGCTAATCGATATTAAAGCAGACCTGCTATTATATAGCGGACTCGAATTTCATTGGCGTGTAAGTGTCCATGAGGGGTGGAGTGGCCAAGGACTGACGTTATTGCAAGTGTAGCGTTTACTACATTTTAGTTATCCGTAGTTTTTTTCTTTATGTGTGTGCATTCAATTTCCAGCTGGTATATAAAGGTAGATTTTGATTACTAGAGAGCCTAGTATGTATTCACAAGCCAGGCGATCAAGTGGACAGCACTACTACTGGTGCTAGTAAGAAGAGACCTACAACGAGGAACTGAGAAGAGCGTACGCTCCAAGCGCAACCAAAGAGAAAGATCAAAGGGAAAACGGAGAAGCGAGTACACACTCACATTAGAGCACATTGCGCTCATCTTCTATCCGCTTTCCACGAGACAGGGACAGACTTTATTTTTGCTAGAGTATTTTTTTTTTGTAAATAAATCCACGCATTTTCTTTTCTGTCGGTTGGATGACAAAAAACGATTAAAATTTTGAAAGGCGAGTCATAAGCAGAAATAAAACTCCTTTTTTCATTATTTTCACAAGGTTAAAAAATTCGAAAAATAAAAAAATCTCAGCGACAAAAAATAAACTCTGATTGTGGCATACATACTTACTCCGGTACGGCAACAGCGCTGCTGTTGAGAGGACGCAGTCATACACATTGAACTCGCTGTTTTTGCAATTTAAAATATCATATAATCCGAGAAATCAGCGTACTTCTTGCCACACATCACCTTGCAACCAGCTCACATCCCTCCTCCGATTGCAAATGGAACGATGCGAGGACAAGACATCACATCTTTGTGCGGCCATCCTGTCTCTGTTTATTATGGTACGTGATGTAGTCTAACTTTTTTACTATTGTGTCAGTAGAACCGCTTGTCTTTTGCTTTTGAAATGAGTTTGGTTGAGAGCGTTTTGTCGTTTGATACGAAAAGTATAAATGAGTGCGTGCGGTGCATGATAGCATAGAGCTTATTTCATTTACTTTTTTCATGGCATGATATTCTCTTGTATCCGATTACATATTCAGTAGCACTTTATATCAAGCTCATACATAACTCTCATCACAATTTATACATAAATATATATTTATTAAAGAGATACATAATAATAAATGTCTAATTACTAATCACACAAACATTGTCATAATATTTGAAAATTTACGAGTTTTGCGTTTTTCAAGTTTAAATGCTTTCATGAGTTGTCATAATAAATATGAGTTTTAAAACTGCCAGGGAAATTAGAAACTTTCCCTGGAAGTTGCTCAGTAACCATAATGAGATGAGGTCATTAATAATGAGTCATAATATGTCAGCATGACTTAATCAGATGACGAAAGATGTATGATATTATTATTAACGAGGCATTGTTATTTAGTTTATGCTAGGTCATAAAAATGAGTTCATGTTGTCAGGTTAATTCTTATGAGTCATGAAATCCTTGAAGGAAAAATAGGGATTTTTATTTTGACTGGGAGGTTTCTAGTAATGAATGTACGTACTCACGTGGAAACTGGAATGAAATTGATGTTGGATGGCATGCGACACAAGCATCTGTTGTCTGTCTGTATAGATATAACATGTAATATGACAATTTGTCTGGTGGTTGATAGTATTTTTTCTTGGAAACTAGTTGCAATTTACCGGTAATTACACTCAAAAGGAAAATATTTCTTTTCCTTTTCGTCTAAAATTATGAGTTGATCATAAGACTCAGCATGCGTAAAATGAGATTGGATTGTTTACTACATTTTCAAGACGTTGATGAAAAGTAAGCGTATACCGTAAACAAGGTCATGGTGTACGAACGACGCTCTTGGATGAATGGATCATATATACAATGAGCATCATCGGACAAAGACCTTTTTCCTGGAATCCCTTCAGGAAAGGTACATGTCCGTGGTTCAAGATCTTTGAGCTTCATATTGTCCAAGCGTATGATGTGTACATGTCCTTTGTAATCACATAAACCTTCCATCAAGTTGCCAGGAACAGTTTCCTTCACAGAATCACTCCAAGAATTCCTGCATGCATGCTGCATTACAACAACACATTTGTATTAAAGTGAAAGGCACGACTCTTTTCTTTGTTCGTGAGAAACTTGCATGCCCGACCTTCCTGCTTTCACCAACAATCTTTTGCACCTGTCAAAACCAAATTTGCACCGTACTTTTGTGATAATATATAGATTCAGCGTCTCAGAAAATTTCTCATATTTGTATGGGGCGAAGTGAGACAGTACGTATAATGGTATGCGGCATCACACCTTTGTATCTTGTTACACCCATTGATACATCATTGATAAACAACATGATATAAATGCGATTTTATCTCTCTTTTTATGTACTATGGCTTACTTTGTACGTTTTTATTCTAGTCGCATAATTGCATAAAGAGCTAAGTTTACAAGTGTGTGGAAATAAATCAGCTTAATTTGCTGTTTTCTAATTGAAAGGCTGGATAGGGAAAGGGAGAAACTGCATAGTGAAAATGCCTAGCCAATAGATCAGTTGCCCAAAGCTATTAAATCACCAACCCAGTTTTTAATTACATGAACATCATCATGAATCCTGTATTGTATAGTATGGCATGTATTCTGGGTTAATATGAGTGTTCATCATAGGGAATAGTCATGTATCAAAAAAGGGAATCAGAACAAACATCTCTGGGCATCACATGACAAAAACCTGAAAAAATTGAAGCAAATGTTCATTAAAAGTACATTTTACACATGCTCTAATTAATTACAATCTCTAATTCCAATGAGCTAGTTTGTCCGTCACCAGCAGCATTCAAATACAAACAACCACTAATCAAGGTTTACACCTTCAAGCAGTAATAGCACCTTGCTATCTGTAACCCGATTCTGAGAAAATCGACTTACGCAAATTCTAAAATTGTAGCCCTGGTTAAATCTTTGAAGGATTTTACCAGGCTCATCCGACCATTTTTAGTAACCTCGTATTATAACATTGCCCCAATAAAAGCTATGTCTATCGTTTCTTTTTATTGTAGCTTCCATCTTTGATGTCACCATCTTTATACGAAACTTAATATGACTTATTCAACTAGGTTGTAACTTTGTAACTGTAACCATATGTTATAAACTGTTGTTAGGTGCTTTAGTGCATAACTGGAGCGCATTCTAATGCCAAATCAACCAGTACTTAGTAATAATATATGTTTCCAGGATATAATTTAGGATTAAGAGCTAATTTCAACCCTGCCTTCAACAGAAGAGATGAGAGAAAAGTCTTATTCAAAAGGGTCTATAAATTTAGAGTTAACGATAGATCTTGTATTACGCCATTAAATACGGCTTACGTAAAAACGCGCTACCACAGCATGTCCTCGTTTTCAGCTTATGCATACGTTACGTCGGCTTTTCTTGTCAAAAATTTACCAAACAGCCTATTTTGGATTGCTGAAAGCAACAAACCCAAAGAGAAAGGGTGTTTTATGTTACGGCAGATTACTTTGCACTGTCTACTTTCTCTAAAGACATGGTTATATGTTTCTCGTCGAGATCGTCCCATTTACTACTTTACGGCATGATCAAATCGGCCAAAATACCTTTTGTTTCATTTAATGTGGCTTTGCGTGGTATTCCCTTTTACCGCTTCACAAAACCAGTACTAATCAATGTTCTCTTGTGCTAGAATGTTGTACATATAGAGAAATAAAGACAGGAAGTGGGAGAAAGCATAAAATTATCTCATTTTACATACCCCAATAATAACGAATCGGGTGGCAAACATTTTATGTCAATTCCATCCTTTCTCTTTGCTTGTTCTCAGAAAATATTCATGCATTCATAACAGGAACACGCATGGTAGGGAATAGGGAAATGTAGATTCTAAATCCACTCGGGGCGACTAAAAGGCCGTGATAATCGGATTAGTTATGGAAAAGTTGCTCCTTTTGAAGTCCACTAGTAAAGTGGGAAGGTAGAGAAAGCTTGTGTGTTTTCACCATGGAATTTAGGATGCATTTCAACTGATAGAAAATATCAGCCACGTATTTATTTAGCGTTCAAATAGAACTTAAGCATTTTAATAGAGTGGTTAGCAGAGTAGAAGTGAAAGCTTATGTCATTGGTATTTCCAAAGCAGTTACTGTGTCTTCGGTTTGGTTCATTTGTGCAAATGACATTACATGACATATTGTTTTACAAATTGATGCCAATCCTACAAATCAAGGGAACTTATAAAACCAGGGATTTTACGTAAAAAGACAACCAGTAAACCCCATACAAATGTGGGACAACTGACTAGAGAATGTGTGATAGAAAATGCATGTATGCTTACAAATAAGCAAAACTTTTAAAAAGTGACATCGAAATGCTTTCACCCACTTTGACATGCATATGACATGCGAGCAAAATAAAGCGCACTAAAGCTAGATTTTAGGATTCCTGGAACCCATTTCAGAAACAGATTTCACCGATTTCAACATAACTGACGTGTGTAACTATGAGTTTTTTTTGTATTATAACATTCCCTTAGTCTGCATTTACCTATCAAATATTACAGGGCAGCTCGGCTGTAAGTCGGATTGAAGCGGGCGTGTACCCCGCCCTGGAATTAATGTAATGCTAATACTAATTAAAAGCCTATTGTAGTTTGAAAGCTTTTGATTATCATTTCAAAGGAGTTACACAGGTGCAGAGACTTTCGCTTCATTGTTTTTATTACATTCCCCACAGTACACCTTTTGGAAGGGTTTCTGTGTAACCCTTTGCTCGTTTCTGACACACTTTGAGTCAAGTATTATTATTTTTTAGAGAACAATACACCTGATAATGTGTAGGCGGCCCATTAAAAGAAGTATTACTTGCTGGTATATATGATATATGTTTACGCTGTACTAGTAGGTATGCATCCTGAACTTAACTCAAATAGACTTTTCTTAAACATCAATTAATTTTTTATGTGCATGTACTTATAAGATTGCTAGTGTGTTGGCGCTTTCATTTTTAAAGTATATAGTCAAGCATTTACATAACTCAAGTCTAAAAAAGAGAATATTGGTTCGCAATTACTGGTAGCAAAGTTCGTCGTTAAATCTAGGGCTTCGTTTCAAACTAGGAGACAAGGGTCACACAACAAAAAGCTGGAGAATAACATGCTAGCACCCTTAATTAATTCACCATTCAGCCGATTCTCTTGAAGCTAGCATTAAATTTTAACAAACCTTAGCTCATTATGAAATGTTGTTTTGACTTTAGCTCTCCAGACAATCATTATTGATGAGTTTCCAAAAGCTATATTATAGAATAATTCAAGTAAATCAGATAATTGATTTAGAAACGTTATAGGGTTGGTTTTGCATTAGTTATGTTTATGGTCTCAGTACGCCCCAGACAGGCAACATATCTTTTAACACCCAAACAACTTTTCGGCATAGAAACTAAAACGATAACATAATATGGGTGTTATTTATGGCTAGATTCTCATAGACCTACCTAAAACGGTTGAAACATAAGCTCTGTCTGTTAATGTTGCAAATAATGTTGAAAATAATGCTAAATCCAACAACCGTGAAAGATTAAATGCAAGCGTACCATAGAGGGTAATACGAGACAAGAGTGTACTGGAACTGATCACATATAGTATGCAATAAACGGTTAGCATGTTTGAAATCCAGAAGATATAGTGTAAAATGATACACAAATTTGGAATGTTTTTAAAATATCTAAAAGCCCAATTGATGAAAGGATATTACGTATTTTTATGCTTTTTGTTATGTTCTTTATTACAGACTGCAGACATTTTTATCACATTAGGCTATAAAAATTATCAGTCGCTTATTGTTCATAACGTAATGACGTTCATTTTTGTGAGCAAGCGGACGTGCTTCTTTGGGGCGTATATTTATGAATATGAAGCACCCAGGTACCCAGATATGTAGTGAATTTAGAACTAGAATAACTCTGAAAGTGCGTTAGTGTTAATTCCTAATTTGAAATTATTAACAAGATACTATATAGTTTATAACACACCCACTTACCATTCGCTAACGGTTTCAAATTACAGCTAAATAGACGTATTACAGTGTAGCAGTGTACTAGGCTTATTTTGTTGTTCGACTTTCTCTATTAATATAGTTTTCTCTCGTTCGCTCAGTGTTGGAACCTATCTTCGTCTCAGACACTATGATAGTAAAGTAACTCAAAATTCATAAAGTTCGATGCTCCCAGCACAATTTCTAACCATTCCTCAATGAATGTATCGTTTTAGACATTTAATGATTTACATAAGTCCAAATGAGCATCACGAAAATATATGTGTACTAAGTACTAGAAGAGTTAATACGTGTGATGTACATTGAGCTTGAGAAACTTGGTTGACATTTCTCCAAAGAATAGAGAACAGAAAAAGTGCTAATCAGTTTTGCCAAAGTTGTGTGGGAGTGGAACATAATGCCTATTATACACAGGATTCACAGTGACATGTGACAGTAATTGAAATAATGGATTTCTCACTCCAATTTTATGTACTCCTCCGACACTGTACATATTTCAAGTTCTACTTTCAATCAAATCAATCCTTTTCCAGCTCAAGTTATTAAATTAATCAAAGGTGTGTTCGACATCCAAAACATTTTTTTCCAAGAAATGGAACTCATGGGTAACTTAAAGAAATGGTATGTTTTATTCTCTCAGTCATCTTCAATAAAACGTAAATCTCTTTCTGCTAAAACGTTACCGTTGTTTGTTGCCATTTGTATTTGTTTCTTTGCTGGTAATATAGTTAAGTTGTTATGTACCATAATAACTTGCGCTTAGTATTAGCACACTATAGAAGTATGTATCTATGACGTAAGATTACATTTGGCTTCCCCTGTATAACAAATACTATGTCTTATAATGGCTTTTTAATACTATATGCCCATGCCCTTTAAAATTTCTCAGAAACTTTATTATATATTTAGCTAAATGATACAAACCGATACATTTCAATGACATGCTTTTTATCTTTTAACATAAGATGCTAGCACGTGTACATTGCAAATTAATTTTATGCCATGTTTAAATTTTAACCGATGCGATGTTGTTGACATTAGAAATTGGAAAGCATTGATTGGCTAAAACTCTCGCTTTTAAGTGATTCAACTTTACAAAGTCTCAAGTACGTTAAATCTACTTGAACTTCATTTTCTAAATGAATGCTCCTTTGATCTCAGTATGAATTAGGCAGCGTGTTTGTTCGATAACGCAAACATTTTCCAGAACGCTACCATCTATAAACATTTTAAAAGTGCTTGAACACTTAGGTTATGTCAAAAGTCCACACACGTGGGTGTTTGTTGGAAAGTTTCAATTTATGAAAAAACATTCTTTTGACAGTCCCATCAGTTTCCAGTGTTTCCTGCTTTTTAATAATCATTCCCTTCCTTAAGCACCCACTTTCCCACACCAATTCCGTGTTCCCAAAATTCGGAACGATAACAGCTCTCGATTGCGTACATTCTCTGCCTTCTCTCACACACATGCCAAATGCAAGCCTATTTTTATATCAAGTTTTCTTCTTCCAAAAAACTGCATACCTTTACCATTAGCAATGCATATAGCCCTGACTACTCAATGCAATGACGGCAGTAGTAAGTTTCGTTTCGTAGGATACCTAGTACCTACCTATCTAGAAAAAAGCGGAGAGCTGGAGTTACCTAGGGAATAAAGGGATATTTCTTTCTACGTAACGTAGCACATCACATTGCCATCATCATCATGATCATCGTCATCCCATTCCCTCATAACACAAGCACAGTTCCCATTTACTTCCCTGCTACATTCCCTACATTACTATATATCGTTTTTCTATATAAGAAACATGAAAACAAGGATACCATTCCTCAAATATTTTACATTATAGGCTATTGCACTCGCATTTCTCTTGGCATCATCAGCATCATCGCCAGTCACTAGTCACACAGTCCTCATCATCATCACCATTTTTTAATACAATAACACCAAAATACATGCATCCACATACAGACAGACGAAAGGAGAAGATATTTTCTTGTGCAGTGCATAATTATTGCCAAGGCAGTTTCCTTTAGTGCACATTTCCACCAACAAAAAATATCATCATGTTATTTATTCCCCTTTTTATATACACAACAAAGCCATAATAAAAGTAGCATTGCGACCACCATTACTTCTACTACCAGTTGTTGTTATGGTTATATACCAGCAACATCACAGAACAGCAATAAGAGCAGCACAACAACCACTAGAAAATAATGTTGTTGCTCACTATTAGCAGTACTGACTACGACTATCATGAATATTATTTCTTCAAGAGAGATAGATGATGATACATACATTTATTAGTTCTTCGTAGCACGACATCTCATAAAAATATTATCTTTTGTGCTCAAAGTCACATATTCCCGTACATACTTTTAGGTTGCACACACACCAAATACCTAAGCACACTTTTACTTGTTTTTATTATTGCAAATTATTACTAAAAACACTATCAACACATTCATGTCGTCAATCGAAATACATAACAACAACATACCATAATATACTGATTGTAAAAAAGTGAGAGATTATCAAAAGTTTATATACCATCAAAATATCGTGTCTGGTAATAAAAAGTGCTCAGTTTATCATGCAGGGATGATGCATGTTCGTATACAAATGCACTGCGTGTAAGTGTGATTTCTGTTGTTTACTTTTGTGTCTCATTTTTCTGCTCTCCTTTGTCGATATTACT
Organism: Entomobrya proxima; assembly: GCA_029691765.1. Lineage (NCBI taxonomy): Eukaryota > Metazoa > Arthropoda > Collembola > Entomobryomorpha > Entomobryidae > Entomobrya > Entomobrya proxima. The sequence continues at coordinate 33,962,318 of CM056173.1, forward strand.
GATGAGAATGCTGATAATCATGATGGTTAATAGTAGGTAAAAACAGAAGTGTCGAAATCCTTCTTCTTCCTACACGACAACGACAAGAAGAGAGGGCAACGCGCACTCAGGAAAAACGCAATAATAAAAAAAACTGTAAAATAAAAAAGAGCAATAATATATTACTACTCGCCAATGTGTCTTCAAGTGAGCAAACGGTATAAAATTGCTTATTATTATTGCTACTGTTATGATACATATCATATTAGATAGGAAGACAAGAAAGTTAAAAGAGAAAAAAAGAATTTATTTTAAAATAAGCCAGGAAATCCTTTTTGTTGGTGTTGAATAGTATTTAGTACACTACTGTGTACTGCTACCTCTACTACACTTTGATAGCAAAAGTAAATCTATTATGCACGCGTGTGTGCAAAAAAGGAAGAAATGCAAAATTTGTGTCGTCGGGTGCAAGTAGGTAAATGACAGGGGAAATTTGTGTGCGCGATAATATCGTTAATGCTATAATATGCGACCTGTCACTCGTCTCTGTAAACTTTGTGCTTACGACGTGGCTTGTCGCTAGGGCTGCCACGAGAAGCAAGCGGAAAAATAACCGATTAATTTATAATTCAGATATATGGTAACGAACAATTTTGGGGGAGTTGCTGCTTTTCATTTTCGAGTTGAGTGTTTTGAGAATGGGAATGGATTGAAAGTTAGTAAAACTAAATTTAAAAAAGTAAAAAAGTTTCAAAAAATATCTAAAGTAACGAAACGTGCTTAGCAGTTTGTATCAGTAAAAGCTGTTCCATCGAAAGAGCCAATTCCGTCCTCAGTTTATATTAACTGGTGCTGGGTTCGTGAACATCTTTAAATGAGTCAACACATTTAAATTTTACATATTATAGTATTTTTGCAAAGCTAATTTCACTTTTTGAACCGTCCAACTGACATCATGTGAAAGTGATTTGTGAATCTAGAAACGAGATTTTCACTTGGGGATGGAAATCCTTGCGTGTTGCACAAGAAGTCATATTTATTTTTTGATTGATCATTGATGTAGAGACAACTTCGCTTCCAACTGCCAACCACTAGTGCCCTAATATGACTTGATAGCAATAAAAAGCAGAAAAGATATTTATGCGCAACTGATAAGCAATAATTTTATAGCAAGCATCATTAGAAAGACAAAAATTGACATAAAAATAGTTGGTTGGCTAAAATAAAACATAGCCACTTTGCTTATGAGTTAAGAAATCAATTACGCACACAATCTTGTTAAGTATTTATAAAACTCGGATTCTATTATTATTATTACATATAAATAACTAATTTTTAAACTAATATTAGTAAAGTACGAGAAACGATATGTCATTACAACTTTCATTTACAAAGTTGCCTTATTTGAAGACATACATGCTCAACAGGCTTATAAAAGAGAATATTAGGTAGCAATGAATTATTAGTAACAAGTTTATAAATTGTTGCTACATTAAATACAGCAAATAGATCACGTTTTAAATCGTTGTTTTACAGCGTACTTGTAACATGATCTCATGTGGTATAATAAATTATAAGTTTATTAACTGCTACCGTTATTTACAACATGCAGAACAGCTTGAGATTCAGAACTGCTTGTTCATGCATTACTAAACAAAAGTAATGACGAGCTATGATAAAATCAGTATTTGTTTGTACAATAAATAAAACTCCTGGACCTGTTCATGTTTGTTACTCTGTCGGAACTTTCTCTTTGAAACCAGTGCGGCGCCACCAAAAACCTATATTTTGAAAGATAAGAGTATAATCTATTTTTTAAAATTATCATTGCTGCAGTTCCAATCCAATGGAAACATGAAAAGGGACTTTCTAATGATTGGTTATCGTATAACAATAATGTTTGCATTACTTTACAAACTTTTAAATTTCTAATGAACAGCAGCAGTTGTAAATAATTAGCTTATAATGTTTATTCTTCCTGGTTTGATAATTTGATAAATTACGATCACATATACCACACACTAACTATATTTGGTATCCAGGGAACTACAAAGCAATAATTGAGAAAGCAATAATACTAACAGTTTATTATGCAGCATAGTTTGTAGTTAGGAATTTCAAAATGTATATATAGTTATATTGTTGCAAACACTTACATAAATTTATTCGGAACAACAACCCGTATTGCATACCTCATTGTAAATCCACGTGCGTGACACACGTGAACCTCCAGTCCAATACTGTCAATTGTGTCAATCACTCAATATCTGTCAACTGTCATGATTCTAATTAACATGAAAAAGATGTATCTATAGACGTAGTATAACTGTATTGCCAAAATGACTCTTGTTTCCTGTTGAATGACGCAAATATATTATAATACATATCTACATGTCATCCTCATAGTTAGCGTTTAAAAAAAATTATTGAAAACACTGTAAACGCCACACGTCAACCTGATTGCCATAAGCCCGATTTTCAGCTCACAAAAAAAGACTCAACTCTCTGTGTTATTGTGCACTCCTATGGTGATGATAAGGCAAGAATTTAACTTTGATAAGACAAGCATGCAAAATATGTATTGTGTGTTGTATGATGTTAAATGTTTCCGAGATTAAATCCGGGTGAAAGCTGTCTCTAGTTTGGCATAGTCATTCGTGGATAACATGCATGTTAATGTGATTCATAAGTAGACACTAGAGAATAGCAAAAATTATATCCTAAATTCTGTGTGCGCTCATTATCTATAGTTTTGGTTTCGTTATTAATTGTACTTTGGTTCAAACATTGAGCTTTCATTGTTCTTAGGTAGTGTTAATGTGAAAAACAAGTCCATTATGTGTAAAAAAAATGTGATAAAATATATATATGTTGTATATACCTAGATATAAAAAGATTATACAAATCCAGTAACATTTTCGAATCTTTTTTTTATGACAGATGGAGATAGCTTCCGAGCAGCAAGTCCAGTTGGTGTAAAGTCAAAGTGCTTTCATCAAACATTAATATTGTGGCTCGTCTCAATTAATTGTAATGAACATTGACTACTTGGCGGTGACTCGAATATGGCGATTCTTGTCCTAAGTGCACAACTTGGGCAGAAGAGTGTTCCCTGGTGGTGTCAACCCTGTTCCTTGAGGAGAGGTTGACAACGTCAGACTGACTGTAACAAGATTTTTTAAAAAATTGCTAATCAACGGAGCCCTTTATTGCGTCAACACAACCCCTGTTAGTGTTCCTGTGTGTCAAAATGGGAACAGTTGTTGTGGATGGGGGTGGAGGGACACCCGAGTCCGAGGTAAGTATCCAGGAGACAGAAATAAGAAATATTTGGCAGAGCTAGTGGATTGACCATACATGCCTTTACTCATGATGCCACTGTACTTTCACATTTCTTTTAGCTCCGCAACATCCAAAATATGATTCGGTTAACGAAAGAAAATATTGACGCTCTTAATGAACGATTCGCTGGGTTTCAAGACCCACCACATATGTACCTGCAGGTTAGATTAAAAGTATTCTTAATCCGGAAGTGTCTTGTAATTAGCTATACTTTTTGAAAGGCTTTAAAAACACATGAATCCATTTCATATATAGGAGTATGCAGAATTAACTTCAAAGCTACATGACTTGGAACAAAAGGAACAGGAGTTGAAGGAGATTTCAGCTCAATTCTTAGCGCAAAACAAAGATACTAGCATTCCTATACAAAAACCGCAAAACAGAACTGTTGCTGTTCCAGATGAAATAGGATTCCATACTGATGACTGGCCACCTCCCCGATCCCCTATGAAATCTGTCATTCGTGCATACTTACCTAATCAGCAGAGGACGTCCGTACAGGTAGAACTTTTTTTTAGCTTAGCGTCTGCGCTACGGCAAATCGCAGAAAAATAACTTTTGCAAATCTGTATGGCTACAGATTCGACCAGGTCAAACAGTTCGAGAGGCCTTAGATAAAGCAATGAAAAGAAGGAAATTGACACCAGAAATGTGTGCTGTATACAAAAACTCTAATACTAATTCGGTAAGCTTAGTTGTAAAGATCTGTGCGACTGATTGTTGTAGTAATTAATGCATCACCCAACTAATGCATTTTAATTGTGGTCAAAATTAGATGCAAGTTCCATGGGACCTTGATATTTCAAAGTTAGAAGGGGAAGAGATCAAAGTAGAGATCTTAGACAAGTTTCCAATCCCAACGAGCATATCGCATAACTTTGTAAGTGTCACTTTTTTCAAATGAACATGAAGGAACATGATTTGCAAAACCACAAAATTTCATATTGCAAATTTCAAAATTTTCAGGTCCGAAAGACTTTTTTCTCTTTGGTATACTGTGAGTGCTGTCGAAGACTACTTTTCCAAGGTTTTTATTGCCGAACTTGTGGCTACAGATTTCATCAGAGATGTGCCGGAAATGTTCCTGCACTGTGTCAGCACATACGAACGGAGAATTTGTACTACCAGGCGTAAGTTTAGACCATTCACTTAAACGCAAAACACCTATAAACCCATAAAAAGAGAAGAATATAAAAATTGCAAAAATAAGCAGAATTTCACATTACCCCATGTTATTCGGTCACGGTTACTCTGTTTCAATAGATTAAGGAAATTTCTAAAACGATTTCCTATGGAAAGCTACGAAGATAACGTTAGAATGCAGTGGATTTTGTGGGTCCTGGAAAAAGAGTAACCGATCCTTTCATCATATCACCCCATTCTTAAAATATTTCAAATTTCTCAAAATATTTCTAAAAAATACTTTTAAAAAATATTTCTTCTCTTGCTCTTGTCTCTCCTTTTCATTTTCAACTTCCTACAGCAGTTGCTATTTCAGTGTGTTAATTGAATCTACTTTGTTGTTCCTTTGATGAAATAGGCTATTGGCACAGCCACTGGAGCCAACCACAGAGTTAAATCTGTCCCCTCCCGACGAATCGGAGCAGTTCAACCGCAAGGATCACCCTCCGCCGTTAGGACAACGGGAACGATCCACCTCTGCCCCCAATGTCTGTTACAATTTAGTAAGCCAATCAGCAGAGATATCCGACGACTTACTACATCGAATCGCAAAAGGCAATTGCAATACTGTACAAGGTAAGTATGTTCAGTGTTTCTAGAGATGAATGTTGGGACTGTAGAAATTCGTATTTGCTGGGTCGGCCAGCTACAGTAAACTAGCTAACGACAATGCTTGATTGGAAAAATATCTCGTCGTATGCGCAAGGAGAACGTTTTTTGGAGGGGATGTCGCTTCTATGTCTTCGAATTATTAAAACAATTTTTTTACGTGTGTGGTAGGCATTCTTTATGTGTGAACTGCTTCGGTTATATATATGTGACATGAATGTGTCTGAATCGCATTTTAAATTGTTGTTGCTCTTTCTTTACATGCAGTTATTTGTTTAAATTTATTTATATTATCAAGTAGTGATAACCGTTAAACAAAATGTTGTTCATTTTTTGGCCGCATGACCTCTGTGCGTTTGCATGAACCGTTTTTGTGTATATCTCTTTATGCCTTAGACTGGTGGCCGTTTAGTAGTGGACGAAATGAAAATGTAGGGAATACAGAACCGGGAAATCATATACACATCAGAACAACAAATGCGCCCACAATCCCCTGGGCTGCTCCCCTCACCAACCTTGCCCTTGGTGTTGTCTTTGGACCAAGTTCGTAAATTATTTTTTATTTATTTATTTATCATTTCTCGAATTATTATTCACTTATCATCGCACTCTTCATTTTGCTGCTTGTGTATGCTCTCTTTTATGTCAAGTCGTACATACTACTACTTCGCTTTTTTATACTACCCCTTTATTTCTTTTCGTTTACAAACGGTACAAATAATATGAAGACCCGTTTCCTTCTCTATCTCTCTTTTTGTTCATGTTGTTGGGGAAAACGAAATAAAAAAACTTAACAAGAAGCCTACCTCTCTCTACTAACTAACCACCTCTGTATAGTTTTCTATTGGGAATGTCAATCTCTGCAAATCACGACTTGTAACATAGGTGTCAACAAAATGTGGCTCCTTTGCTTTTTTAATTAAAGACGTGTCTTAGGGTAATTTGTTCTGGTTTCTGTTTCAAACTAGGAGGCCCGTATACCACGTTAGCGGGTACAACGCAACGGGCACCCAGTCCAGCGAGTAGTCCGACCAAAGGCTCATTAAGTCACAGCGCACAAGCATCGCCAACCAATACCATGAGACCGGTACGTCCTAGAGCGAGATCTGCTGACGAAAGCAGCAAGAAAGTGAGAATGACTAATGGACTTATCATTTGCATGTTTGATTTAACTTGACACATTAACAAGGAAATATTGGATAATCAATGAATTTGATACTAATAATCTGGTTGTTACTATGATGCGTTTTTAGCAAATAAAGACATCTAGAGAGTATGTGGAGGATTGGGAGATTCCAGCGGAAGAAATTCTGGTTGGTCACCGTATTGGGTCTGGTTCCTTTGGAACTGTATACAAGGGCATATGGCACGGACCAGTTGCAGTGAAAACCCTCAACGTTAAAGATCCCACACCCGCACAGCTTCAAGCCTTTAAAAATGAAGTGGCAGTTCTAAGAAAGACAAGGTCTGTTTGATTGAAATTTAAAAGGCATAAAGTATTTCGTGTTTAACACTGTTTGGCATTTTCAATAATTGTACAAACGCCTCTTTATTTTAGACACGTTAACATCTTGCTATTTATGGGATGTGTTAGCAAGCCACAGTTAGCTATTGTAACGCAGTGGTGCGAGGGATCTTCGTTGTACAAGCACATTCACGTACTGGAATCCAAGTTTCCACTGTTAACCTTAATAGAAATTTCAAGACAGACGGCTCAAGGCATGGAGTAAGTCGAAAAAGTCATAGAAACATTTTCTTATTTACTGTGGTATTCAATGAGTCAATATGAATGATAATATACTTAAATGACACAATGAAATGTTTCTGTTCCAGTTACTTACATGCCAAAAACATTATACATCGAGACCTCAAAAGTAACAATATTTTTCTTCACGATGATCTAACCGTTAAGATAGGCGACTTTGGTTTGGCGACTGTAAAAACGCGGTGGTCAGGATCTCATCAGCAGCAACAACCGTCGGGTAAGAAATTGTACAATGGAGGGATATGAAATAGAATGCCGACTTTGTTGTCAGGTTAGTGACAAAAATTATTGTTGTTCCAGGTTCAATCCTATGGATGGCTCCGGAAGTTATCCGCATGCAAGAGGAGAATCCCTATAGTTTCCAATCGGATGTGTATGCATTCGGTGTAGTGTTATTTGAATTACTAGCTGGATGTCTGCCCTACTCTAGTATCAGTAATAAGGATCAGGTAAAATCTAAAGGCTAAAAATAATGACATTAACTTGCATGTACAAGTAAAGCCGTTTCTCAAATATGTGGCATGAATTTCCAGATTTTATTCATGGTTGGCCGAGGATTTTTGCGTCCTGACTTAAGTCTGTTAAGATCCGATACTCCAAAAGCTCTTCGGCGCCTACTAGAAGACTGCATTAAATTTACTCGCGATGAAAGACCATTGTTTCGACAAGTAAGTAGAAAAAAACATAAATTTCGGTAAAATTAGAGTAAGCTGACGTTATCTAAGATGTGCTAACGTCCATTTTTTCGCAGAACCTAACCTCGTTAGAGAGCCTACTAAGTTCGTTGCCCAAAATTCATCGATCGGAATCGGAGCCAATGCTAAATCGCACTCATATTCAATCGGATGATTTTCTCTATGTATGCGCATCTCCAAAAACTCCTATAAATACTCAGTTTGGTGCCTTTCCGTTCTTCTCTGCGGCTGCCAACATTTAGATGTACGCGCAGAGCTATTGCATATGTTATACAAAAAAAAACTTCTTTAAAAAAGAAAAAAATTATTATTCTGTACTAAAATACTACTGACAGAGTAGTACTGTTATTTTCTATAAAGAGTACTGGACACATCCACTATTGTCCTGACTACTATTTTAATGATGATTTACCATTTGGGTGAATACGGGTTTTATAATGTAACTGATTGATTGGCAGAATAATTTCTTTATGAGCTGCTGATTTTAATCCAGAAGTACTGATGTATTAACAAACAGTTTTCACAATAAGACAGTTCATTCATTTTGGACAAGATATATTTCGGAAGAACGGGAGGTCTACTACTAAACTGGTCTTCGCAGTAATATAGTTTTATGTAAAGCTCATGGGCGGAGATCCTTACAGATTAACAATAATAGGCGTCAATTGTAACCTTATACTATATCGAAGCCTTTCAGAACGTTTTAGTTTACATGGCAACTCTGAAGATATTGGATAGACACTTGTTTGGTTGTGTTGGACGAATGAACGAGGAAAAAAGAATTCCCATTTTAATTTCTCTCTCTCTCTCTCGTCTCTCTTGGATAATTTTGGGTTTAAATAAATAGTGTAACATACAATTATTATTTAAATACATTGCTCTACGGCACAAAAAAAACAAGTTTTACGTTTTAACTCGAGAATTTTAGAAAACTGACAATGGGAAATGCAATCAAAGTTACCTTTATATAACATTTAGGAACTTTGTGCTGTTACCAAAAACAGTACTAACGAGATATATGTGTTTGTCCATTGACTACAATTATTTTAGTCTAAAAATCTTGATGACAGATGTAGAGGTAAAAAAAACAAGGAAATTAATTTACACGAAGATTTTTTTTTCTCAACTATTGAACTAAAATACTTGACAAAAGCAGCATTACGTTTTGTAGAGTGTATAAAATAAATTACACTTCCTTTCTTAATAATAAAAAAATACTACATTCATGGACTTATTGTATGCAATATGTCGACTGTGCTAACAAGCAAAATCAGGGTTTGTACTTTGTACTGCAACTCCGTAGTAAACCTGACGTTTTCGTTAATGCCGATAATGATTATTTATTTTTGTCAGAAGCTGAAAGGAAACTAGAAAAAAAAGAATGATAATAAACCAAAAAACCGTCATAGTACAATTTTTGCTCTGTTGTTTTTTTATTCCTTGCATACAATGATCATAAGAAACATTGACAAGTGGTTTTTAAAAGTGCATTATAAGTTATAAAATGGCATTACATCTAGCAATTTGTACAACATTAAAATAGAGAGCGTATTATCACAACGTATTGACATAACATCACAACTCATTTATCTTTCCTCAAACAAACTTGCGTTCATGCATCTTTCTCTATTTACAAACAATATTAATATCATGCACACGACATAACACGAGATTAAAACACGATTCAGTTTTTAAAAAAGTACAAAAGAAAATCAGGTAAAACTGTTGCATACTATGGATATTAAAATCTAAAACAATGGATTATGTATGGAAACATAAACCGGTATTCTGTACGTTCAGAAAGGTATTGTAAAAATATTCTAAAAGTGATGCTTAGGAATCTTCAATCACATAATAACGAACACGTTAGGATAATGCGTAAACGTTAAGTACCCTGACACTTGTGAAGTACAACGAAAAGTTACTGCTCATCGTCATCCGATGAAAAGTAGCTGGCGTTTGTCGGTGTCTGTGGCTCTGGCTTTGGAGTCTTTTTACGTTTGATAATTCTGGCAAATTCATTAACCGACTCCTGGTGGACAATTGGATTTTCACGGGGAGTAGCCGACCGTTCACGTAGATTGTAACGACGTTGTTGCTGAATGACAAAATAGTATTTTTTTAATTACTTGATGCAACGTGAAATCCTGTTTTCTTTTGACAATGCATAACTTACCATTGGAGATCGAGGTGTAACGGATGATGCCCTTCGAAAAAACCGTCGGATACCGCTTGGAGCAACGTTCTCAGCATTTTCGTTATCCTCACATAAATGCTTAAGTTCATCGTCAAGATTGTCAATGCTCTCATCAGACGAATAGTCCGAAAATGTGTCGGCATCACTGTCTTCATCATCCGCGTTGTCCTGCTTTCTGTTCAGAAGCTGCTGAAGATCTTCCGCAACGTCCGGCCCTTTCCCAGTTTGTTCTAGCAAAAAAGGTTAATTTTAACCGTTAGTTAAGGATACTTCTGATGAGCAAGTTGATAAACAATTTTGATTAATGTATTCTTACCGTTTATGTACTGAACAATCTTTTCAATGGCAAAATTCATATTCATGAGCATGTTGTTGTTCACGGTTTGAATATCTCGATACAGCGCAGCAGCAAAAATCACCATGAAAGTTGCTGCAGCAGCTGCAAATTTTCGAACCATCCAGATGTACGATTGAATGTCCTCCTAGAATGCGAAATACGAAAGTCCATATGAATTAAGAATTCCAATAAAAATGCTGGAAGTTGTAAACCTAAATTGCATATTATCTTACCGGTGCGACACCCATTCCAAAGTCAGACTTAGTCAAGTACTTGTACAACGCCTTTTCACTCCAAATAGATGTCATGAACAAAATAATCAGCCAAAATCGAGCAGCCCGAGTGCGAGGGGTTGCAGTCGCAAAATAACCAAACACAATGGCCGCAAAATAAAAGAAGATCATGTCCAACAGGCTCATTTCTCCTTGAATCCATGCCACTAACTTCTGCATGCGGCTCAACTTATCAAATATTTCAGAGGAAATTAGCTGATGCTCCTTGGCTGTTTCACTATAAAACAAATACCACAATGATAATCATTTGCAATATGAACAAACATTTCTCTAAACTAGAAGTAAATTTTTTTGCTTACGAGAAATCATCAAAGACATCTTTAACTTTGACAACTGCATTATACAGATCTTCATTATCCTTCTTCATGTTGCTCTGAACTTGAAGAGATTCCTGCTGGGAGTGGTAAATCTGTTCCTGGATATTGCGCTGTTCCATCATTTGCATTGTTACATCCGTGGCCGCATCTGTCAATCTATTTTAATGATATGATAAACCATGCTTATCATTTGTCCGTTCGTCTTTAGAATGAACGGAACAGAGTATTCACTAGTAACTTTAACATACCTGGTGACTGCACTATTCGTTTGCTCTTGCCAAATCTCTTGGCGCAGGTAGTAGCACATGTCCTGTGTGTGCAGAAAATACTCCCGAAATGTTTGCTGAGCGGATGAATCCAGTTGTTTAAGACATTCCTTGACCGGGGTTTTGGACTCGCAGATGTATGGTGTCATGCCGAGCATATCGTTGAAGCAAGATGTAAACCGTAAAGCCATTCGAACTTGAATTTCCTCCGTTAGCAACTTACATCCGATTTCAAGATTTTCTAAAGCTGATTTCCAGCAGCTACCCTCTAGAATGCAATAACAAAACAAACCTAATAATCATGCACGAAAATCATGTACTATTATTGAAATCATTAGCATACCATCTGTTGGAAAATTAGACCTTTCGGATAACTGCTGCATTATCCTTTTTCCATTCTCCACCGCCTTCGTTGATGTCATCACCTCAAACTCTGGAATCCCGCAATTTACCGCACCGCAAAACACCAGCAGAATACTGAAGACAAGCTTCAGCTTATCAGTCCGAGACATGGTCAAGGATTTGTCCATGCTGATCATGGAAACTCGTCTTGCAACAGCACCTGAAAACACAAATGATAATTACATTAAAAACTATGAATCACCACTACCGCATTGTTACCACAACAATTACAATCAGCTGTATAGACTATCCAGGAAGTACCAACTGACCTAACCACCTGCAACCAAAAATCCTTCCCTAAAATCCCATAAAAATTACCCCTATTTTCTCTAATACTCACCTAATATTACTCAATAGCCACTCCGCCCTATTGTCAACTATTTCAACTTGACTTATCAAAAAAACTGACAAAATTCTGCTACTTGGTCAACATTCACAATTTTTAGCTGTCAACAGCCGAAAAAGCAGAAGAGGACAATGAAATGAAAGTGGTGTAACACGCGGAGCAAACAGCCACTTTCTTTTGTCAGCTTGCTTGCAATTGCAATTGCAACTGGACTGAGGTTGCAGGGCAGCAGCAGCTGAATAGTGAAAAATGGGTAACGAACAAACGTTCTTTACGGAGATTCTGTTTTGGTGTCTTGTTCACACCTTCTCAATGGCTGTTGCTCTCTCTGACTTGAGACGAGATGACGATGAACTCACAGTCAGGCAGTACACAGAAGACATGGAAAGGTGGACAATGTTTCCTCTGTACTCTACTGTATGTCTTTAAAATGGGCCTAGATTTTTCCATGAATTTTTACTTTAATATTAAATTTTAAAGTTGGTGAAACTGCAACTTAATTCTAACTTAATTTTGTAGTTCACAAAAAGTTGGTGAAGAATTTGATGGAAACCAAGGAAAAAAGAAGACAAAGAAAGTTAGAACCGCTGATGTTGGGTTCATTTGCATGCAGTATATTGACTTTTCATGCACAGCAGATTTAGATGACAAGCTACACATGATCGGTTTGACGGTCATTGTTCGGCTAAGCTGATATTGGATTTTAACCTGCAAAGGTATTTTTTACTTTTGGGGAATGATACCTTGGCCTGGCTATTGTGATGACGATGATGATGACACAAAAGTTAAGCCGGTAAGCCATAGACTAGGCCTTTATTTTTAGGTACCTTTTGAAAAACAGGTACAAAGTATGAATGAGCGCATACTCTACTGTGCATGGAAGGACAAACAGTAAAAATAGAAATAGCAAAAAACACTTGTACTACTTGTCTAACCTTTTTTAACTGTGGACTTAAGCTTGGTAATAATAACCATTTCAACAGAAAAACGGTTTATGTAGCCATTGATACCTACTTTCACAGTAAAACTTGCATATGAAACTGTTGCATTGGATGATTACCTGCTAAACTCAAAATATTTATGCTTTTCAATTTGCTTTTACTGATGCAATCTTTCCAAGTTGTAAAGCCTCTTGGTTCAAAGTTCAAAATTGTTAAGGAATATTTTGGAGATGGTGCCATTGTGTGTTTAGAAATGTGAATAGTAGAATTGGAATAATAGACATTCAATGGATATGCATGCTTTTCAAACTAAAACGATGATGATTCATAAATTGTTGATGACTCAAGATTCAATGCGAGTATGAACGAAATGGAGGATTTTAGGAGGGCTTTAGATTACAGTGTCAGGAAGCTTTCAGTTTTTTAATTACTTCAACTGTAATTAACGTAGATAACAATAACAAGATGAAACATTCACATGGAAATAAATTTACATAGTTGTTGACATATTATAGAGAATTGACAAAAATAATTATGTTTTTCTACTTTAAGTATAAATGCTCTCTCTTTCACTTTTCTGGAACCTGTTTCCTTTATTGTCGTGCTTTGTTTTCATTTAGGGAACTTAATACCATGTTGATTTCCCCAGTACCGCTAACAATTCTCATGTCAAAGGTTATTCCGCGTTTTTAAAATGCCAACTTTTGCCAGTCATGCCTAGCAAATAACTTTTATAAAAAATTGCGTTTTTTCGCAAAAGATCCATAACGAGGAAATTTAAACTTCTTTGAGCGTTCATGATGTGCTGCTGGACATTCCAGTTTTGTTTTTGACTTGAAGCGGCGACAGTCCTCCAAGTGGTTCGGGTGGTCCATTGGCAAGTATTTTTGTGGTTCACACAGATAAGGAAACTGTTCAAAAAATGCTTTGTACCCACCGTACAAAACATAAAGCTCGGGATAGTACAAGTAAGGGTAGTGAGACAGGTTGGATTCTCGATCAGTATCTCGAAGATAGCGACACCTAAAATTACAAATTCATAAACAGCGATAACATCATGTGCAAAATCATGAAAAGTACGTTCCAGACAAGAACTTACATCTCTGGTCCACGTTGCGATGAAAATTCGCAGTGGAAAATGATAATGTTCCTCTCTTCTGCAGAAATGTTGCGAAGCCCGCTTGAATTTGGGTGGATCAAGTTTTCATATATTTGTTTCTTGGTAAATAGATTGATTGCCCCTTTAATGTGACCGCCGTCGTATTCGTAAGGGTAGCGACAGTCGATCACCTTAAAGCTGGTTACAGAACTCTGCAGTTTCCCCTGCAACAGGTCGGAAAGTGTTTCGCCAGTGATTTCCTTCAAATCTTGGTGCTTCCCATCCATCTTGAATGGCAGAATGTAGGATTTGGACCCGTCTCCAATGAGATTTGGATTGCTTTCAACTATGCAATGAATATTTAGGTTTGGTTTCACAAACAAATTTGACTGACATTTCTGATCCTTTGACATATGGTTTGTATGACTTACTTCTCTCCAACGCCTTTTGAACTTGACATGGTGTCAAGGCAGACTCTGACTGGGAGCGAGTAAAACATAACCGCTTCACTTTCGGAGTCAAGGAAGAAGACGGTGCTAGGGAGCTTTCAGATTCCGTATTTTTGTTAGTGATGCTGCTTTCATTGTCACTTGTAGTCTTATTGTTTTTTTCAAAGTATGCTTTGTAAGGAGAATTGTCATCGTTTTGAAACTTTTGACGCTTTGGTTGAAACTTTAGTATGCCCTCCAATGGCACCTCCTCATCCTGCTGAGTTATAAAAAAAGTCAGGATAATGTTAACGCTCTGCTTTTACACAAAAGTTTAAACTGACTATGTAACGGCAAAATGACTTGATTCAAGTACCTTTTTACTATGATCTGGTTCAGTGTAGCTCAAGGACCGACGGTATCCCACCCCTTTACGAGCCAAGTTATTTGCTGGTGGAGGCGACGTTTCGTCAGCGGAAGACTCGCAGCTATCAAATGTCAGTTTGGTTGGAGGCAATACGTCATTCCAACGGTTTGGCGTATTACTACCTTCCATACACAGTGAATAGTTTCTTGGGGTTTTTGTGCTCAACTGTCCTGTGAACTTTAAGGGTTTGGTCCACAGGTCAGCAATCGCCTTCGATGGAAGGTCATTCTAAAAAACAGAAAAATACAAAATTGCACCTTTTTACCACATTGCATGAAGATGATGACGGGGCCATTTCTTTCTTGGGCAACTTTGGCATACATGTCATTTTTCAACCTTTTCATCTCTGGAGGATGAATCCTCATAAAAGTACAAAATGTGAAGAAGGAAAGAGACACGTCGGATCAAGAAAAAGCAATGATTTACCTTGCTCATCTTTTCTCCTTCATGATGCGGCAGGAGATTCTTCAATGACTGAAATCCATCATTGATGCTTTGCATCGAGTTGGCAATCTCCCAACGAAGTCGCTTCTCCTGATCTATTGCATCCCAATCCCGCTCTGGAGTAACACCTCCACCAGCCCCTGGCTTGACATCCGGTGGAGTGCTACTTGGCACTGGGGCGAACTCCTTCATGTTTAGTAAACATGAAAAGGTGAACATTGTTTACTGTCTTTTGTTTAATAAAAGGAGAAAAAGAATATTTGCAACTATGTAGACGTCAGGCAAAACTGCTTTAGTTCAAAAGCCACCTTTCTCCGTTTTTCAACACTTTTCCACTTAAATTCCAAGCACTATGTCACAGGACAAGACAAGTGTGCAATGAATACTGCAAATTCTTTTCAATAATCAATCCTTGTTACTAGTTCACTCCACAAAACTGTAAGTCTGCTTGTGTCCACTGATTTTACTTTTCTTCTTTATTATCACTTTTCAACCAACTTCTCATGAAAACGGACGCAGAAATCTAGACAACCACAAAAACGTGCAACTAGCTATGTTGCTGTGAAAAAACTCCAATGTTTTGGTTACAATTGATGATGGCGATGACTACTGTGATGATAATAATGACAACAATAGTATTTTTTCCTCTAAATGGTATACTATTCGTAGTAAGGTCCCTTAATGCTAAACCGTTGAGTTATCGTGTGATAGCTTGGAAAGGTTGTTTCGTCTAAAAAAGCCAAATCTAACAAAGCCTTAAGTTGCAGTACATACCAAACGGCACCACCACAAGAACAATTATAAAAAAGAACTTTTTCTTCATGTCAATCAACGTAAACATGTACCTTTGACATGGCCAAGCAATCTTATCACTTATTATGACGCAACTACCACTTTTGAATATTATGATACATTTGCAATGCACGGCTCCATCTAAACTAAACACAGTGCAGAATGCAGATACGTCTGTCAAATGACCGGGTGAGTAACTATTTCCCTTTCCGCTACACCAAAACTGATTGTTTACAAAATAATTTGATAATTCATTAAAGATTCATTAAATTGCCTCATGACACGATATGGAACACGAAAATTTACCTTTACAAAAGCAAATAAATATTCATACTAGATTTTTAACATGTCATAACTCACTCAGTATTAAAGACAACTCATAATAATATGTGACATGTGATATTTTGCAAATTGCAATCCTAATTGGTAACTAATACCCTAACACCAATGCAACATTTCAGACCTACCAAGCTTAAGGCTCACATAAAAAATGTGTGTACGTTGAAGTTTTTGCGTTGCTTTTGGAAAACTCCACGTATGAATGGAATGGAGGATTTTAGGAAGGTCTATTACAGTGTGTCCAGCCAGGAAGCTTCTGGTTTTTTAATTACTTTCAAAACTGTAATTCACGTAGATAACAATAACAAGTTAAAACATTCACATGGAAAGAAATTTACATAGTTGATAGTTGTTTCATATGTATAATTCTGAACAATAATAGTAACTTGTACTCTTTATTATTACTAATTTGAAACTTTAAGAAATGGATGAAGAAATAGAATGTGTGTGCATACAATGTGTTGTTGTATAGACTACTAATTTTAAAAATGAATTTAGTTTACAGATTTTGACTCATTTGAATGATTTACAGTACATTTTCCCAGCTACTCTGAAATTCTTGACCAATAACATTTAGAATTACATGAACTAATTGTTTCACCGTTTTTGTGAGGGCATATAGCTGGGCCGTAATAGTACGGGTTTGACTTGACAAATTTATACTTTAGAATATTTATAGATTAACAAAATGGTTGTTGAAAAGCTCTGCTTTTGCGTGTACATGGAATAAAAGAGATTTTTGCACACTCCTCTACACTACTTTTTTACTTTTATTATTTTTTATGCTTCCGCTGACACTTGAATAGATGTGTGTGTGTGCTCAACGGAATTATACGATTCTCTATATAAATAAATAAATAGTTTGTGATAATGATCCCATCTCCAAACAATAATATGAGCTTCTTATCGTTTCGTTTCACAGGAAAATCATACGTATATTAGAATATCTGTATAATAATGCATCTTCCATGCTACATTACAATAGTTGTACATTTGCTAAGATGATACATAGTACCGACTTATTTAGTTGAAGTCGGTAAAAACAAAAATAAAACAAAGGTCTCTTCTTATAAAATAAGTGAAATGTATAAGCGCAGCAAACATATTACGTAGTTTGTACATGATTAAATTTGAGTGGTGTGTACATTAACGGCACCACTATAATCATCATCTGTATTTTTTATGACAACAAAATATATAAAAATTTAATTGACAAAATAATTATAATTTTCTACTTTAAGTATAAAAAATTAATTCTCTTCCCCTTTTAACAACGCTTCTAAACTCTGGACCTTGTTTCCTTTTCTGGGCGCAATTGTCGTGCTATTAAAATTAAGTCTTAATTTTATGCCTAGCAACTAACTCTTATCAAAAATTGCACTTTTTCGCAAAGGATCCATAGCGAGGAAACTTATTCTGTGATTTAGACTTCTTTGAGCGTTCATGATGTGCTGCTGGATATTCCAGTTTTGTTCTTGACTTGAAGCGACGACAGTCTTCCAAGTGGTTCGGGTGGTCCATTGGCAAGTATGTTTGTGGCTCACACAGATGAGGAAACCGCTCGAAAAATGCTTTGTACCCACCGTACAAAACATAAAGCTCGGGATAGTACAAGTAAGGGTAGAGAGATAAGTTAGATTCGCGATCAGTATCTCGAAGATAGCGACACCTAAAAGTTTACAAAATCGCAAACAGTGAATAACATCATCTGCAAAAATCATGAAAGTACGTGCAAATTCCAGACAAGAACTTACATCTCTGGTCCACGCTGCGATGAAAACTCGCAGTGGAAAATGAGAATGTTCCTTTCTTCTGTAGATGTATTAAAATGTCCGCTTGAATTTGGCTGAATTAAGTTTTCATAAACTTGTTTCTTGGTAAATAGATTGATTGCCCCTTTAATGTGACCGCCGTCGTATTCGTAAGGGTAGCGACAGTCGATCACCTTAAAGCTGGTTACAGAACTCTGCAGTTTCCCCTGCAACAGGTCGGAAAGTGTTTCGCCAGTGATTTCCTTCAAATCTTGGTGCTTTCCATCAATCTTGAATGGCAGGATGTAAGATTTTGACCCGTCTCCAATGAGATTTGGATTGCTTTCAACTATGCAAAAATTATATTTAGGTTTAGTTTGACACGCAAAATTCCACTAAATGCTTGGACAAGTGATTTGCAATATTTGCATGACTTACTTCTTTCCAACGCCTTTTGTACATGACATGGTGTTAAGGCCGACTCTGACTGGGAGCGAGTAAAACATAGCCGCTTCACTTCCGGAGTCAAGGAAGAATGCGGCGCTAGCGAACTTTTAGATTCCGCATTTTCGTTAGTGATGATGCTTTCTTTGTCGCTTGAGGTCCTATTGCTTTTCTCTAAGTACGCTTTGTAAGGAGAATTGTCATCGTTTTGAAACTTATGACGCTTTGGTTGAAACACCGGTGTGCCCTCCAATGGCACCAGTAAGAGTTGCTCCTGAATTTTTAAAATATGCATGATAATGAGAACGCTTTGCTTTTACACGAAAGTTCAAACTAACGCAAGGCAGTAAAATGACTTGATGCAAGTACCTTTTTACTATGATCTGGTTCAGTGTAGCTCAAGGACCGACGGTATCCCACCCCTTTACGAGCCAAGTTATTTGCGGGTGGAGGCGACGTTTCGTCAGCAGACGACTCGCAGCTATCAAATGACAGTTTGGTTGGTGGCAATACGTCATTCCAACGGTTTGGCGTGTTACTACCTTCCGAACAAAGAGAATAGGTCTTTGGGGTCTTTGTGCTCAACTGTCCTGTGAACTTTAAGGGCTTGGTCCACAGGTCAGCAATCGCCTTCGATGGAAGGTCATTCTGAGAAACATAGAAAAAATACAGAATTCCTACTTAGTCTTAAAAACATGATAAGCACACTGCATGATGCATATTAAATATTGAATTGTAAGTACAAAAGCAAGCTTTAAGGCTACCCAATGATTGCTACATACATCAGGCAAATGGCATGACTCTGCAGAATCTTCTATTCGGAAGGACGTAAAGGGTTGATTTTCACTCAATGGACTGGATCGTCTGCTGGCAGACAACTTTGGCCGACAGATTGTTTCCGGGGAAACGAACCCGCTATCCGCTGAGAACGACCTTCCGTTTGCTTCAAAATGATTGCTTTCCTTCTTTTCTGGAGAGGCATCTCTCTGCGTAGCCATTATTAGAAAACAGACAAAAATAGTCGTTTTAGACTAGAGCCACAGCCGTCACAAATGTTAATACTTTTTAGTCAAGCGTTAAGTTTGTTATTTTGCAAAGCAGCAGAACATTAAATTGGCTGTGTCAGTTGTGTGAAAACAATCAAAGTTTTAGTTTATTTTTTTAGTATCGCAGCAGCTAAAATCTAAGCCTAGCTCTAAATAAATACAACAATTTTTCAGAAATATCAGAATGTAGAAGGTCATATATCCAAAATCCGAACTTTATTAACTTTCCCCAAAAATGCAATTCATTCCTGTAGTTCGGCGAACTCATATAACCTATCAGGGTAATACCCTCGTTTTATGCTTATTATGGCGCATTCTGCATGTGCACAACTGCATAACGTACAAAATACAAACAAAGCAAATTCCTCTGGACGCTCTCTAGACCGATGACCGATTTTTCATAGACGGGCAAGGTCAACGTGCAAGAGGAAAGCATACACTTTTCGATAGACCTAGTCAATATTTGGCTATTTAGCCAACATATCAACAATGTTGATTCAAAATATTAACTATTTATGCAAGCATTTATTTTCAGCATACATATCATCATAATAGCGTAACACTGCAAATCTGTACTGCATACGGCTATTCTATCGTAATATTTTCCCTAGCACACTCATAATCTATTTTCTTGCATTTCTGAGCATAATTCTTAAATTCACTCATCATAAAACATGATCATTGTTCACTTTCACCGAAGATGCTTGTTAATCAGATACCCCCTTACCTTGCTATTGCTGTTAGGTGGAGGAGCATTGTCGTTTCTATCCGCCAAGGGCTTTCTTGAGATCATTTCTGTGTCACAGTGTTACCGTTAGACTTTCTTTGTTTATCTAGCTAATTAACATTATTTGCTTTAAACAATCCTAGCGAAAATAGGTGAAGGCAGAGAGAGCTCTACATTAAACCTGCCCGTATGTTGATTGTCCGTTAGTTGGACAAAAAATACATAGAAAAGATGCAAAAAACCACACACTCACTACTTTCCACATCCACACCAACAAAACTCCAGCCAGACATTCAAAAAATATTCTAAATCACCAAATGCATGTTTGCTCAGTAATAATATCCTTATCTCCATAAATTTCTTTAAAAAATAGGCTAAATTCTTGCGTTTTTAGAGGATGATAACCTATGCTTATAATACACTACTGTACACAACAACACTGTCTTTTTACGTGAAGAGCTGCCAACAACAAGCGGCTGCTTCACTGGCCAACAGTCAGGGAGCAACTGACTAACCAACACAAGCTGGCAAGATGAAAAACTCTCCGTTACGTTCCGTTTATCCCATATCCTTTTGCTGGGCTTATGACGATGATGATGATAATCATGTTGGTTTGTTTCCCTAAAGGAAAGATGTGGATTTTCTGGATACCTACATGTGTGAATATTCTATGAGCTCCTGAGGTGGAGGTATTAAGTATTAAGCCAGGCACTACTTTCAAGTCAGTGTACTTTGATGAGGGACTACCTTACAAACATTTTGTTCTCCTTCGGCATAGACAAAAACTTGCCCAGTAACTCACGCACAGGCATACTTTCATGTTATATGAGAGGGACCTGACAATCGCATCTTTGTAAGAGACTCCAGTTCATATGCGAGAGTTCATACAACTGCAAAGGCAAGTATGAAAAATTGTCCTCTTGGTTGGGTAAGCGGAATCTCCCCTCCCATTTGGGTTACAGAAGGGAGAATTACTGAATATTATGTGTAGAGCTAGAGGATAACTGCATAATATTGAAAGATTGACAATGTATTCATAATACTTATGACGATGATGTACTTTGGTCTGTATCCCGTCGTCCGTCCGTCGCCATTCTAATTTACGTTACTGTTGAAGTAATTCTAGTTTTTGCAATGAGTATCTGTAAAATGCACCGCATTGACTTTAAATTTTTCCTTAGAAATAGATGCTGCTGGTCAAATTTGAGTTTTAAAAAGTTGATTTTGTTTTTTGACATTCAAATCTCCAAGGTTTAAGTGGCTTCTAGTGGCCAAAAAATGAACAATAGTTTTAAACGCTCATAGCTAATGAGATGACTTCATTTGTTGCAATAAGGAATCATGAAAACTTGTACTGAATTTTCAGCCTGTAGTACAGGCCCTGTACGTATGTCCACCTCTTGGAACAATTACAATGACTATGGCGGACACAGCTATTACAAACCAAAACCAACTTGCTTGAAAAATGAAAAAGGCAATAAGCCTGTTAACCAAAAAATGCAAGTAAAATTTAATCTAGGGGAAGACCTAGATAAGATGGCCTGTGTCTTTGTACGTCTGGCTAAGATAAAAGCAAAGTTGAATTGGAAATATTGTACAATGCATTGTACATATACTGGCCTTACAGTTTACAAGTAACGAACGGAGGATCATAAACTTATCATGGCACGACACATGACATGATGCATTACTATATGGACTTGGTACAGACAAAGTTAGTAAACACCGCGCACCGGGGGGAAATGTCAAACCAAAAATCAAAGGACACATCTAAATGCTGCCCAGTGTGCACATCCAATAATCCATTGTTATTACTGTCCATTGTATTATCATTATCACAAAAGTTTTATGATTATGGCAATGATGATGACTATGATTGGAAATATTAAAAGAGGAAACTGAATTGCTTTTGGTTTGAAGAAGAAGAAGAAAGTCACAGTGCAGATGCACCGTGTCTTGACTCGTGTGGTGATATACTTTTATGGCCCAAGTCGCCTAAAACGGTTGAGTGCTTTCTCAAAAAAAAGTCTTGTTCTTTAGTTAGTGCTCACACTGAGTACTGTTCTCTGGCAATTTCTATCTAATAAAAATAGTATAGAAGTAAAATTGATGGAACGTGACCCTTAAAATACACTTTGTTGGTTATGCTGACTAGCTTTCCGCTGAAACCGCATCTACTTTACGTGTTTCCAAAATACAAATCGTGAATATGTCAAACAGAAAGATGGACTACTACTATCAATTGAGAATTTTTTTGATTTTAGTGTCATCCTTACAAATATTCTCGCAGCGCTGCGGGCTCTGCCAAGTGTACTCATAAAAAAATTCAGACCATAAAATTTTCATATTTCATATATTATTCAGTTTACATGCAAAATATTCTTTAATTTCATGTTCTATCTACGTCTTCATCTATGATCTACAAACCACGGTAATAGTTGATACAAGTTCACAAGTCCAGAGATTTTAGTTATACTTTGTAAATCAAAATTGACACATAGTTTCTCTCATCATCAGTTCATAATGTCATAAAAGTCATTTTAAACTGTTTCCTGGCTTCCTATCTTCCAATATGCTGTATGATTTCAGTTTTAATTTTAATAATAAAGAACTGAACAAGGTTCGATTTTTTATAAATGCTTATTTCTTGCATTTGTTTCGGTCGTTCATTTTTCTACCTTAAAAATGTAAAGAGCTTTAGCAATCAAGCAGGGGGTAGAGAGGTACAAGAAGGCTTTGTAAGATTTCCAGTTTTTGGTGGAATTATCTATTCCGCATTAATGGAATTTACTAGTAAAATTGTGAAAGATTCACTGGTCTATTTTGTATGACCAACTCTACTCCTTCCTGCATATTATCATGCGTTGTACCTGATGTTCCTTCTTTTCAATCCAAGAAGAATAAGGACCACCAGCCTTTTCCTTTTTAGACATAACAAGAAAATCCAAAGGGAAGGAACAACAAAGACAAGCTGAACAAGAGAACGCATAACCCACCAGCCAAACAAACCAAGAAAAGAAGTACACTAGTACAGAAACCTGTGCAACAGTTGTTCATGTGCTAGTGTCTTTTTGAGATGGTTGTTGTCAGCAACTTGGGTTTAAGTGTCCACATAATAAGAAGTATGCATTCAGTGGAAAAAATGCTTTTATTCTGGGCACAAAGACGGAGATATTTTTATTAAGCTTTTGAAACCAACTTGTGATATGGTCTGTCTGACTAAAGCAGTATTATTGAATATTGGCAGCAATTGTTACAAACAAGGCATCTCTACACCTTCACCGTGATTATGGTGCTAAAGCAGTGTCCTAGTCAACAAATCCAACACGCAATGCGCAATAACAAATATTGTATTGGGCACTAACAGGCTGCTTGCTGAACTGAAGTTAATAACGGATAAGATTTTTGGTTTCTTCCAAGAACTTGTTCTCAGAGATAGATTCTTTTTCTCAAAGATTCGATGTACCATTCATCAGCATCTTTTCTCTCGATTCTGAAATGCCTGTTTCCTTTTCTAGATGAATGATGAGGTCTCTGGGTCGTTGGGCGCATTATTTTCAGCATCTTCGTTTTCTTAAAGAAGAAAACGATAGGATCATTTTTTCTGAATCCTTCAAGAAGAAGAATCCCTTCCTTTTCAAAGTGTTATTTTCCACTTACCTCCCTTCAAAAAAGCTAAATATGTTGTATGTAGGTTATTACACACATAAATACAGCAACGGCATCGGATTTCCTGCTTTGTAGGGTTTTCTTCAAGATGCAACACAAGATGTTCTTCTTGCAGATGCATTGATCGTTACTTACTTGTGCATCTCCGGAGAATCTCCTCAAGTTCAAGAATGAGGGCTCATTGTTGTTGTTGTCGAAGAAATGGTTTGTTTCCTTCTTGCCTTTGGGCTATATATGGCGTATCATTTGGCATGATTACTGAATGAGGAATTCTCATCTTCAGGTTTGTCCAACGGCTATATTTTCCCTTTCATTGTGAGATGATGGGAAGAACAAAAATAAGCATCGTGCAAGGCTTCTACTGGAAACATAACCGGCAATAATGGGACTGCATCTTGAATCTTGATGATGAAGCGACGCCATTTCGACCGGATGGACATTGCATCTATATTTTATAAGCATGCCGATATAAACTTTCCTCGTGTCATATTTACATTTTTATTTTCAACTGTATAAATACTACCTAACACAGTTTCATTCAATCATTGTTTGTTTGTTTGATAACCGAACAGTGTGACAATTTTTTACCTATCTTTTCATTCTGTGTTCAGCAAATATACAACAATAGTACCGCGACAACTGATTCGGAACAGAGCACGATATATTAATGTGAACTCTGTTGAACCTATCTATTTATGTAAGCAAAATGGGGCAAAGGAAGATGGTCTTTGAATGAGCCCGAGTCTTACTTTTCTTCATGGCGACTTTTTATAATCGATTCCATGAGAATGACAACGGACGATTGCATTTGTGCATCATCATACTTTGAATGATTTTTGTTCGTTGGTTAGATGCATGTTAAGAAAAAGGATTTTTTATTTAATTGCACATTGCCAGTGCAGAATTTCGCACATTAGAAGCCTGCCTTTTTCCAATTTACTTGTCTATCAAACAGTCAACAGTAGGACGAATGCACATGTATCGTTTGCCATCCACAAGTGCAGCATGCTAAATGAGAGAAGACGGCTGATTTCGTGCCAGTTTAAATGTTCAGCGGATTATCGTTTAGACTGATTTTGCCGATTTTGCTGATAAAAGCTTATCAGTGGCATATATACAAATGTCTGTATATACTGATTTCTCTTGCTTGTGTCTACTGTTTATGATCATGTTATACATGCATACATTATACACGGTTTTATTTGGTTTTATGTACAAACTATTGCTTAAAAATCATTATATGCTTATATATTATCATGCTTTTTTGTCTTTATATGGGGCATAACCGACAACGCCAAAAACCAATTGTAAATATTTTGGTGCGCCTTCTGCAAATCAATGACTAAAGTAACGCATTTTTAAAGTAAATACTTGCTAAACTCTGCATGCTTACAACTGCGTCTTCACGTTCTGAGCGACGAAGAAAATTGAAAACTTTTACTAAATTGCTTACATTAGATTAAACGAACTTTTAGCACATAAAATTACTCCATAATTCCAATTGCATAGGTAAAAAGTATACAATTGCATCAACAGGTCTCAAATTACTCAGTACTGCAACTCAGCAAATTTCAAGTTCGAGAAGACTAAAATTTCCATGTTAAAAAATTCTTAGTGTATCGTACAGCTCTGTCTGTATAAATGTTTCTTTTTAAGTGCATAGGTGTTTTTAAATGATGGAAAAGGTAAAAGTAAATACACAAACTCATTAACGCTTGTATATATAGTCATTATCTGCTTGTATTTAGGAAGCCAACAAGTAAGGTAAAGGCCCGGTCATTTCCGAAACATCAAAGGAGATGGTCAATAATGCCGTTTTAATACTTTCATTAAAATGAACACCAGTTGATCTTAATCCTCTTTTCTTGCCGAGAAATCCTACATAAACACTAAAACTCGTATCGTTGAACTTTTCATTATTAAATCCTACCCTAAAACAAGCTTCATAGGAAGCACAGAACATGGTTACCTATATGTTTTTTGAGTACGTAGCAATACGCTATTTTTTGTTTTTTAGATTTTAGTTTCTGGTGAAAAGTGAAGGCTGGTTGACATTTATTGACGTTTACTTTTGTAAGACTTGCGGTGAGAAAAGGGAAATGAAAAGGACCAAAATGGTTTTTATAATGGTTCACGCAAAAAGGTCTGTGTCTGTCTCCAAGCTCAACATGGGGAAATTCGTCCAGCAGGCCATTGTTGCATATTTGTGCAAATCTGATTTGCTACGAAGGGAATGAAACAGTGTTGCTGAAATGGATAGAGTCAGAGGTAGTTGCACTTTTAGAAGACATACTACGTATTTATTTCCTATAGACTAAAATTCCAAAGGAAGCTACGTGAGAAAATCAGTTCATGTTTTGCCATAAAGTATAATTTGTAGATTCGATTGAACGGAATGATTTATTTTGTTTTCTTTATGCTTCCACATATCTTGGCTTTATTGAGAATCCGCATCATTGTCGCCAAGTAAGTACTGTTAGAAATACAACCCTTTCCCCCTAGTCGCTTGGATATTCTTCTTGTCTTTGGCCAAAGCAAGGGACCAAAACCCTTTTGCCATATTATCTTACAAATGCACCATTTTGGTCTGTATCTGTGGTCTCACAAAACAGAAGACAGCAAAAAATTGTGCACTTATGAAATTACATGGATTCATGTAACCATAATCTACATAAATATGTCTCGAGAAATGCCGAAAGCCAGCTTTGATTACAGTTTGATATGTAACCTTAAGGATGAAAGGAATGTTGCATTGGTTTGGCCCTTTCCTTGCTGTCATGTCTTCGTTTACCGTCTGCCGAAAAGTTGAATTCTCTATTTCTTACCCTCTTCTTGTCCTACCATCTGTACTATTTAGGTTATCTGACATAGGCATTTTATGTGGCGAACATAAAACTATACCACATCACAACTCACTTTTTGAGTCTCCGGGTTCAATGAAACGCACACTACTTTCATGCTTTGGAAAAAACTGTCAGTTGTTTGTTGTCGGTATGCATGAGCAATTTTCTCTCTTTTTTACAGGAACATCCTGCCATTCCATCACTCTCCAGTTTCTCCTTCTTTCTTGAAAAAGGGATTTATAATTTATGCATTCTATCAGATCTTCGTGCAAACGCCAGCAGTTGTACTATGATAACATTTTTGCTCGTTAGTTGGGCAGGTTTGCTCACGCTACTGGATTGCGTTTCTGTAAACCAGGTAGGAAACGCGAGAAATCTTTTTCGTTTTTTATGCATTTGTTCAATTGTTGCTTGGTTTTATTTTGAGTAAGGTGCTTTTATGAGTACCTTCACCTTTTCTGAGAAGGAAAAGAGATGACTGTGCAGCTGCAACCTGGAAGGTAGGTGGACATATGCTGAGGTTGCCATTTAGCATTTAGGTGGCAAAAAGCGTTGGATTTATCACGCCTGTATCCTTTGTAAATAATCATAATAGTTCGCAATACAAATTAAAATAAAGTTGCAAATCTGCAATATATTTGATTCTTTCCTTCTATCAAATGTGAATGCATCTTTTTAACCTTAACCTTTCATGTAATTCCGACAAAGACTTATGAAGTATATGTTTAAAATTTATTAGACCGTCATACGAGAAGCATTAGCACTGTTTTAGAGTATGATTGTGGAGTTAGACAACCAAAAGTTTTTGATCGTTTGTGATTTGGCAACTTCAAAATTCCAACAGAAAAACATTAAACTGGAGCATGGCAATGCCCCCATTATTAGCATGCAGAGTAACAATACAGAAAGAAATCAAATTTCTTCGTTAAGTCTATTCAGTCAGTCTGGTATTGCAAGTGCAATGCACGCATTCACAATGAAATACAAGCATGCAGAGCATCATACAGTATAGTGTCGAAGACAATTTATTTTGGCGTTTTTGTTGGCTCCAGCCAGAAGGGGTTTGGTTCAGAGAACTCACTCAATACTCAAACGTCCTTTTGTCTGTAGCCGAGCTATAATGTTATTTTTGAAGTCCAGTTGTAGGGTTGATTGGTAAGTAGTAAATGGTAAATGATAGCATATGTACGAGTATGTAGGTTGTTGTAAATGTGGTGTGTGGCATAAATAAGCCTGATGGTAATCTTTTCTTTGTGCTTAAAATTGTATATGCCTGGTACGCATTTTTGATCCGACAAGTTAACTTTGAGATAGGTGGCTTATAATATGCAGTAAACTATAAAAACCATATCTACATACTTTCACACTATACACATATATAGTGCTATACGTATTACGCATTATAAAAACCATAATTATTTTTATGCTGCCTTTTCGTCCCTCTTCCCTCTCTCGTTTTATTGCAAAAGGACTGCAATCGAATCGGACTGCCAGAGAACCAGGCCATCTGCTACATTATTTTTTTATTAAGTATCGGCCAAGATACTTGATAATATTGCACTCCGGCCGTCCGTCCGTCCGGCCGTCCGTCCGCCCGTATGCAATTTACTCAGTAACGGCTGGACCGATTGCAACCAAACTTGGTATACAGATACAATAGCACCTCAGCCACAACCCTATTGAACTTCAGGTCAATAGGTCAACTCTAGGTCAGAGGTCACAGCGATTTCACAACTTGTCATAATAGAACCTATAGCATGCGACACATAATTTTAGGTCAGTTTTTGACCAGCATAACAGATTAGCAACCAGTTTGTTAAAATTCGTGCTTTAAGGCCCTGATTCAGGACCTTAACTGCCAGATATAGCAGTTTTACAGCGTACATGCTGTGCGACACGTAATTTTACAGCCAAACTTGATGTACAGACACAATAGCACCTCAGTAACAACCCTATTGCACTTCAGGTCAAAAGGTCAACTCTAGATCAGAGGTCACAGCGATGTCACAACTTTTTATAAAAGAACTTATAGATGCGACACATAATGTTTGGTCAGTTTTTGACCAGCATTAAACCAGGTTGTTAAAAATCGGATTTTACGGCCAGGACGATACTTAACTATGTGCATGCTTTTGCAATTTATTTTATATGAATATCTCGTGTTGCTTACAAGTATAAAATGTATACTTAGTAGATTGCATATAAAGACTACTAGTTTGCACTTTATATTGCTCGCACATATGAACGTAACAATCGAAAGACACATCAAACAACAGCCAACAAACAACAGATTTTTTCAGAGGGTTGCTTTTCCTTCCTCTCTGGTATTAGTTTTGCAGTGTGGCACGAGGGAAGAAGGCTTTCAACGAATAAAGCTATTATTAGGGGAAAAAAGTTTGGTCCGTGCCAACACTGCCAACTTATCAAGAAGTTGAACAAAAAAAAGTGTAACCAAGCAGCAGACACGGGAAGCTTCCCTGGTCGTTTTAGCTTCACGGGGAAAGGAAGAAGAAGAGCCCTTGAACCCACAGCTAGGGTTCATTTCATGGAAAATTGCATTTTCTAGAGATGCCGTTTATAGAATGATGGTAATGCTCTCTCGCTCTTCGGCTGATCCTGCTGGAGAATGCTCTTTGAAAAAATGCAACATATGCACTGAAAAGAATGATGCATAAATAAAGAAAGCAGAGAATACCGACATTATTTTCCCCCAACAGTTGGTAGCATTGTTAATGCTTGCTTTAAACTTTAAGCATGCCCATACTTCCATCATTGTCATTATTATTATTATTATCGCTGCAACTCTTCTTTTATAAAGACTCGGGATTGAAAGAAATCATAAAGAAGAAGGTAAAAGAGAAAAGGGAAGAAAGGCGACTAATGAGATTCACAAGGACTGATCTAAATTCACCATGAAAATGTATTACAAGATCCGAATGTAAAATGAAAATGGTACAAGTTACACGTTCCCATCTTCTCGGTGACGACCCAGAAAACTACGAGAATGCAGGGAATGCAAAGCCAAGAGTTATTTAATATTATACATTTTGATAAAATAATATTAACACGATACGCTTATTTCTAGCGTCAAATTTTTATTATAAAATGTAAAATATATCAAATCTTTATGAACAAAGCTTATTCTCAGCAACAATCAACAAGAAACGTAAATAGTGCTCTTTTTTCACACACAGAGCCATACCAATATGTACAAACCTTGTAAAGTATTTTTTTTATAAAAAAATAAATTTTTCCGAAAAAAAGGTTCACATAGTAAGCAAAAACGCACATGGAAATATTTCATTTAAGAGGGGGATGTAGCCTTGCATTTTCAAAATGTCAAAAAAGGAAAAGGATAGTTTTTATTGAAAAAATGTATCTTTTTGAAGATTTAAGAGTTCCGTCGTAGGGCATCGTATGAGACCAAGATTGGGAGTTGCATTTCATTGTTTAAGGGTTGATTTCCCAGACTGTACACTTTGGTGAAGCTACTTACTACAAGGCAAGGCACAATAATGCAACGAGGGAGAAGAAAAGCAGAGATGCATGTTGCATTTTCGTCTTGCCATTGTTGCTTCATGGAATTGGTAATGAGTTTTTTTCTTTTATTTCATATTTTATGATATATTGGAATTAGCCGAATTGATTGGACCAGGGTCTCAATTTATAATCTTTCTCGGACTATTTCTGAATTACTGCAGTGTACATTGCAACTGCACAGAGTATAAAAGGAATCAAAGTTTCTGTTGCATACCTTCAAGAATTTATGGGCAATGGTTATGGCTATTAGGATTTTAAGATTCACATCGAGAAATGGTTGGTGTTTTCATCCACAAAAAAAGGTTACTGATTTTATTGCCATGAGTCCAAGCTGAGATGAACTCATTTGATAATTGATATTTTATTTTCCATTGAAAAGATAGAACTTGGACCGTGTACATGTGTATTTGCAATGCACACCAAAAATGCATATGTTGCATGTTATCGTGTGCTTGTTTGAAAATGAAGTTAACCTAAAAATGTAACAATTTATGATAATGGGTTTCTTATGAATTTTTGCAAATTCTTCGTGCAATCCAATCGAATTTTGTAAAATCCCTTCTTCAATACAATGGATGTAGGAAAAAAGTCTTATAAACACAAAGTGATGGAAGCGATTATCGAAAATATTATTTGTTTGCATAAGGAAAAAGTTAACTTGAAATCATTTTTAGATACTTCCATTCTGCTAGAATTTCAGTAAATGTTAAGTACACACTAAATGTTTTGCAACGAATTGTATTTGCTTCTGTCGTTCTAGTGGATAAATAGAGGTTTTTGTGGAATAATAATATTAAATTAAGAGTTTATAAATAGTTATTTGAACATATTACAGCTATAATCATTTATTGACATATAGACTCATTATTTAGGTTAGCGCAAGTACTGAAAACAAGATGCTGGTCAAATTGTTGTCGGTTGACATGAAAAACAGAGACAAGCAACATTTTACCAGCTCACTATTATTATCAGTTCATGGCGTGCTCGGCTTGGGTAAGATGCCAAACAAGAATGTGGGCAACAGGCAACCGAACATCTAACAGCCTACAAGATAAACCATTGCAACGCAAAACCCTTCATTGGCCTCTTTGTCTTCTTTAGCTGCAACTACGCTAAACTATATGAAAAATATTGAGCTGAATTAAATTAAAACTAATCGACAACAAAATCTTTTAAAAAGTAAATTAAAGCATAATGATAGAATGGCTATGTTACTGCATAAAAAACCCGGGTGTTTTCATGAAGATAGAAAGCTATGGTTTGTAATGCCAACTAGGTACTTAAGTTTGGGGAAAATTTTCCAGTACAAAGTTTTTCATGCTACCTACATTTTTAGGTAGACAATTCACAGTATAAACCTACAACAGTATGCAAGTAGAGTATTCATATGTGTTGGAGACATTTAAAGGCAGCACGAATAACTTTTGGCAAACCCGCACAGAAACGTGCGAACAACTCAACACCGAAAGTTATCCAAAAATCCCTGGACTCTGACCTGTTTCCATCTATGAGAAGGTTCTTGCTAATAGATGTTTGGCACCGTTCTCGCATTTCTAATGCAACCCTACTGACACCAGAGTACGGAGCAGAACAAAAACCGAATTGAGTATAAGAGCTTGGCGGTATACACTATGTTGAGAAATTAAGAGTTCCAAAATGCCAAAATCCTCCAACATGGGTTTTTATTAAGTAAAAGATGTACCAGAAGCCCACAGGTAAAGCTGTGATACCGTCCTGTTGCAAGAGCTCTAGTATTACTTACTACACATTACAATAATGATGCATTCAGTTTGGGCACGCTAAAGCATTACTGGTAACTGAAAACTGATAGCATTGCACGCAATGTCTATTAACTCTGGGCATATGCCAGTTTTGTTGAAAAGGCAACAATACAGGGGAATTCTAGGATTTTTTGAGACTTCTTCTTGTATCAAACAATGCTATTAAAGTGACAAACTTCTCATTATTACATTGGATATAAGAAAAGTACAGAAAAAAATGTGGTACGAGTTTTAAAACTCTAAATATACTTGTATATACTTGGTGCAAAAAGGAGGGATAACATTAGTCAATGTAAATTTTCTTGGAAATATTTAAATTTGCGTGTTTCCTATGTGCTGTGACAAATTCAAGCCAATAACAGTAGCACGGCAGGAAAATTGATTATTTTTGGGCAATAAATACGTGTCACTATAGTGTATTCTTGAAATATTTAGTTAATACTGTGGAACATAGCTTTAATATTGCAATAGTAAGCGAATAGTTTACTAGAGCATTTTATTCCTGGACAAATTTTCCATAAATGCCATTAGGAGTCTGGGATATAAAAATAGTTTTGCAGCAATAATACTATATATTATTAACACAACTTTTTCTATTACGATTGCTGCATAAAATCATTTCGAAGAAGATGCTCCTAAAATTATAACGCTTGCGACAGTGACTGGGCTGAGGCTTGTGCCTGGATTATTTACGGTTTTTTGTAAAGTTGACGGAGCAGTGCATTTTAGAGATTCAACAATGAGAGCGGTTTTTCATTAAATGCTTCAAGAGGATGATGGATGCTGTGTCAAAGATGCATGCAATGTTGTTGCAAACGCACTTCAATTTTCATACCACTGCATAAAAGGCACATCCGAGGATTTTAAAAGATAGACGAAGCGTCGGCAGGTGAAGCATCAACCGACGCGGATACACTCATGTACTAGTGACAAATCCTGGAAATTGAAAATTAAAGTCTTTCTCTGAGTTACAAAAGACTTTAAGATGGCGAACGTACGGGACAGTGATATTTCTATGTGGCTTCACAATAAGCTAGGCTCAAGTGAATCTTGGACTAGTGGCTCGATAAGTTCTCAACTCAGCCCGGATGTGCTGAGGAACATTAAAGAGTGCTTTATAGATTTGCAAACGCAAGTCAAACTGAAACTTTTACTCTCATTTTTTCATATTCCGAGAAGGAATCTAGAAGAGGTAATGAGCCATGAATAAGGAGATGAAAAGAATGCCAATTATTAAACACTCTGATGTAATGGTAATAATTTACGTGTACTTTTAGTGGAAGGGAGAATTGGAGGAGATCCTGGAGGTTGCCATTGCTGACAGCGAACAATGGGTGGCAATGCTTGCAGAAATTATGAAGCCTTATCCGTCCTCAGGGTGTTTAAACTTTGAATTGTCCTCAGCAGAAAATGAGGACAACCGGAGAATTTTTCAAGATCTCGTAGCAGAAGTTACTGCAGAACGTAATGCATAATATGAGTTTGAATTTGCATAGTCCATTTGAAATTTTATGATACTTATCTTGAATGACTTCATATTTATAAATGCAGTTACAAATGCAAAGGATCTAAACCTGCTTCCGCTGGAGTGCCACTATTTAAACAAAAATGCGCTAGCTACTGTTGTTGGACAGCAGAAACAACCCATGAAGCATTTTAGCATTAAGCGAAAATCAAAATCTATGATATTACGAGCTGAGCTCTTAATGAAGGCCGCAGATGCTGCCAAAACCAATCAAAAGAAGATTCCTGCACCAACAATACCGCTTAGAACAAGAGGAATGCCGAGAAAAATGACTGACACCAGTAAGCATTATAGCCTTGGAACGCAAACAATTAAACATTTTATCTCATTTCAGAACATCATGATAATTGACTTGAATTTGTTTATCAGCTCCTCTGAAAGGGATTCCCAGTCAAGCTCCGTCAGCACGTGCTATTACCATGTCAGCATCCACCGCATCCCGAACGCTGTCAAGAACTCCTGCTGGCAAGAAGGAAGGAGGAGTAAAACTTTTGGACATTGCGGAACAACCTGTAGGCTTCCAAATGCAAAAAAGACGAAAGAAGCAACAAGGTAAATGCTCATTCATATTATTGCTCACAGTTTGCAAAATGCACACTTCTGTATGTATTTTACTTATAATTTAAAATAATGCATTCAACCAGAACTGGATGAGGCCAAGAAGCCGACTGAAGAAACCGGAAACTCGGCTGAAACGCCTGATTATGCTGCGGGCTTGAGCTCAACAGTAAGGCCTCCAACACCTCCTCCACCCACTCCAATAAACCCTCCGCCAACACCTGCGCCTTACCAACCTCCGACACCACAACCTGTCGCACCACCCGCCCCACCAGCTCCAGTGGTGCAACCAACTTTTGCCAGATCATCAATACCGGATGGTCCACCACCTACTCCCAATCCTCAATTACCGAATACTGCAGAGCCAAAGACACCTACTCCGCACATAGTAGCACCTCCTCCTACAAGTCTCACCGTACCCGCTGTTCAACAACCTACTAGTAACCTGTCTCAGAGACATAAGGTAAAAAATTGACCAACAGTATTTTTACAGTTTTCAAAAAACTGAAACAAAAATCTAATTTTGCATCGTTTACTAATAGATACCGTTGATATCTGTGGGTCCACCGCAGCCATTGACAAAAACAGTCATTCTACAAGTCCCACAAAATCCAACACAACAAATAGTTACATTATCGGTAAGTGCAATTTTGCTTGTTTTTGTGTTATTGACTATAATGTTTTTTCTGTTGTTTCATTACACTAATTTAAATATTTTGTTCTATAGAAAGAACTTATGGAACAAGCTCAAGAAATATTTCGAACTGCGAATAAAGCCACGAGACCAGAGAAAGAGCACATTCTCAAATTCATGGCTGGAACAAGAGGTAAGTTACTTACATTTAAGACTCCATTACAACATTTTCGCATCATTATTAATCTGACAATATTTCTGTATTTGTTTTGTAGAAAATCCTTGTCCTGAGCTAGGAAGCATTGTGACAATCAAATTAAGTGAGCACGAAGAGCAGTTACGCCAGAAAGATGGCACAATTTTAGCCTTTTCAGTAGAAACTCATTTCCAAATGAACTACAAAACAGGGGAATGGAAAGTAATACAAAAACCACCGAAAATCGACAATGCAATGCTCCATCAACAAGTTATACAGGCGGCGCACATGTAATTTTATTTACCACGCTGCGCGGTGCACGTTTACTTTTGAGCA
Organism: Entomobrya proxima; assembly: GCA_029691765.1. NCBI lineage: Eukaryota > Metazoa > Arthropoda > Collembola > Entomobryomorpha > Entomobryidae > Entomobrya > Entomobrya proxima. The sequence continues at coordinate 33,997,568 of CM056173.1, forward strand.
TCACTCTGGATTCGACAAAGACATTCGTGTCATGTCCTCCTCCTCCTCATCTATCTCTGCTTATATATGAGTACACCAAAATATTGCAATATTGAAGTTTCCTTCAACCGAAACTCTTATTCATTTTGCTACGAAAGTGTATTTTTGTGATACTACTTAAAGTTTAGCTGTAACGGATATCAGTCTAGAATTTAGATTTGTACATAAAAAAATAAGCTGAAAGACAACAAAATTTACTGTTTGGCTACATTTGCTGTAATACGTATATATTGTATACCAAAATGACTAAAATCGACCTAAAATCATGTAGGCATGAACAACGCCATATATTTCTACTAGATTACAATTAGTCCTAAATCTACAGTTCAGTCGTACTGATTTTTCACACTATGGATAAGCACCCAGGAGATTATCCAACAAATTAACAAAAGACTCTCATACTAATAAGCCAACATGGTTAAATACAAGTAGTACAGTACAACTGCCTAAGTGAATTTATACGGTTTCAAATGTTTATCACACAGACAACAAAAGTTGAATTTATCTTAGAACTGCTCCTTTCATTCAATATGGAACTGTTTAGCCGAATAATAACACAATTCAATTTACTTAGCTAGTCCCTTGCAGGAAAAGTGAAGCGAAACCGTAAAGTGATTTTTAACTAGAATAACTCACCTCAAAGTTTTAACTGGAAATCCTGTTTCGGTTTCTTTCTAATCCCTGATAAAACATCAGTACTATTTATCACCGTTACCGTATCTACTACCACTTTTTATATTATTTATCCTCCACCTCCCTACTGCACTATATATAGACGCTATTACTTTATAGAATTGTGTACATGACATTGACATGGTGACAACTGAAAATGTTCTCAAATAATTGATTAAGTATACCTAATGAAAATACGTAAAAAACAAGATTACATGGTGACCTTATAAATCTGACACTTTTAATAGAATTAAGTTGGGCTCAAAATGATTATCAAGCTTCTAAAAATTGAGCCAATTCTCAATTTCTTAATTCATAACATGAAAGAAGTGTATACGACTCTAAAGTTAGTTTAACAAAAATGATCGAAATTAAAGAAAGCTGAGGCCAAATCACGAGAAACCAGCGAGCTCCATGCAAAATCAGAAAGGAGATTGCAGATCTTTGCTCGGCTGTCGGAGGTTTGGTAGTCATTTTGTTAGTTTACCCAACAATTAAAAGAAAATTAACAATTGACACAGTGACGAGTCACTGATGTTTGATAATCATTTTGCTAGCTTTTGATGCTCTGCGTATTTGTAACCGTAAACAGTCAATAATCACCTGAGTGGACCACTGTTGTGTACGTAAGTTAAATGTACGTAATAAAATGATGAACTACAACTAGAGTAAGTTGAATAATTAGTATGACATCGTTGTATCTTGATAACTTGATCATTTTTGAGATGGACTTGACTAATTTACTACAGTTTTAAGAATAGATATAATGTTTTCAAATGTTTCTATATTCTGAAACCTGAGTTTCCTTTGCTGTGTGGCAAAAAAGGTCGGCTTTGTGTACGATTGAAGCGTAAGAGTTGGCCGAATAAAAAAATTAAAATGATTTATTGATTGATTGTTGTCTCGTGTTTTATTGAAAGCATAATATTTTCCGTTGATGTTTATTTCGAAATCAATAAAATTCTGTTTTTTGGTTACATTCTGAAAGTCTATCAAATTCAAAGAACAGAGCACACAAGAAAAATAAATTGTTATACAAAACGTTCCGTAGAAATATACATTGACTCTTTTAATGTTACACTAAATGAACATTTAACGCTAAGCAAATTACTGATTTACTTTGCTACACCAACTACTGCAGGTCGAATTACTCTCTCATGAAGTTTGTACCCCAGTTTGGAAACAAAAATGACTGTTCCAGATTCTTTTCCTTCTACCTCCTGTTCAATAAAATAGAAAAATGCGAAAGTTAATTAATTAATCAATCATAATAGTAGTAAAGCCAAAAAATACAGCAAAAGCCACTACAAACAAAAATGAATTACCTGTTGAACAACGGCTTCATGCTCATTTGGGTTAAACTTTTCGTCAACCGGATTGATTTGTGTCAGACCGTGGGCTTTAAAGACCTTTGATTTAAACATGAAAGCACAAATTATAAGCACATTCCTCATAGTCAACGTCTTCTTTGTAGTATTCAAATTCAACTAGTTACCTGCATGAGACGACTTTCCGTCATGCTCAACCCATCATACAAATTCTTCAAGTGAGGATTATCGTTCGTCAATTGGTCTTTAGGAACACTATCAATTGCCAAGCGGAGGATATCACTTATCTGTAAGAACAAGAAGATTCTAGTTAAATTTACTAGGCCAAGTTTTACTCCAAAATTGCCAAATTTTGTGATAGTTTACCTCAGTCATATCCTTACAAAATCCTTGAATTGCGTAAAGCTTTGAGTCATTGATTTGTTTAGTTAATCTAGTTCGTATGTTTTCAGTCTCTGCCAAAGCACGCATATACTTGTCCTACAAATAATCAACAATTTAGACCTACTTTGCAATCTGCATCAACACGCTTTCATGTAAAATAGATCCTATTTAAATATCACACCTCAAACTCCCGACTTTTTGATAACAGTTTGGCGTTTTCAGATACGGCCTTGTTGAGTTCCGAACGCAGCGTTCGTTCAACCTCTGTTTCTCCAGCACCACCAGCTCCAGCTGCTCCTTCCTGTGCCGTCAACGGCTCTTCAGCAGCCCCCGATTTAGGCGGAGTATAATTTTTCGCAGCGCTGCTGCAAAATTGGAATCCCCTGATCCTCGGATAAGGTGACGGTGTTCCCACCAGCCTTAGGGCAACCGGAAACAGTCTACGCATCATCACAATTTTTTAAAAACTGAATGCAGTCTCAACTGATGTAACACAAAAAACACCGGTAATTTGATCAGGGGTCTGTTTCACCGAAATTGTTCATTGATTCGTTATCATTATCGCATTAAATTGAGTATTTAGGATGCATGCGATAATAATGATGCAATGAGCCGCGCTGGTGAACCAGCCTAGTCAGCCAGCTTTTTCAAAGGTTGCCTAGACCAACCCGCTCTAGACACTGGGTAAAGTGGACACTTGTCCTACTCAAATCAAATCGCTGATCTATCTGCTGCTATCCTTTTAGCAAGAGGCTTTCATGCTTACAAATTGTGAGTCACAATGCCCATAATAATTCGCATCCGACAAGTAGTAGAAGTTCTACTGTAGAACAGTATCAACTATAGGATTACATTAGGAAATAGATTGCTAATTTCTTATTTATTAACGTTAATTCCTTTAATGCTGGAAAATGCAGGTTGAGCTTAAATGCAAGTCAGTATTTAGTATGATATTGATCCATGGGGCCAAACGAGTTAAACTTTTGGCTGTTTTTTTATAAACGGAGAAAATAAGCACAGTATCATGCGATGATGGTTGATAGTTGATGGTGTTGTTGGATGCTGGCATAGTTCTGGTTGACCATGCAAAATCCCAGATTACCCCACAGTCAGATTCTTAAAGTTTTGTGAATTAGCAACATTTTTTTAGCATAAGGTCATTAAAAATATTACGTTTAAAAATTGAATAATGTTGCCAGTGATGTCATGATTAGGTAATGAGGTTCTACATTTTTAGCTTGTCTAAAAATATTTAATGCTTCAACTAAGCAAAATGCAGTTGTAGTTCTAGTATTTCCGGATATGAAAAGTCATCACATTGGCGTAACAATAACATTTGGATTATTTGGATAAAACTTTATAAATAATTTGCTAATAGCTAATTTGCTAATAATAATTTAACAGTATAAAATGCTGTAAATTTCAAACCTTGAAATCATTGCTTTATTAATGAGAGACCCTTTGAGGGTTACTGAATAACAATGTCTCTAGATATTGGCTTCCTCTCTGCTAATGGAAAGGTAAGAATAAAGAAAAATTCTAGCCCGTGTCAAAGAATGCCATGAAAGGTACAGTTTTTAAAAACTTGGATTAAGCCAACAAAACAATGAATTCAATTTTTGCCAAAAGTTTGGCACTCGCTTTCGCACATGTAATTGTAAACATTCATATCATTTAATACCGAAAAATGCAAAAGGGGATGATGATTCTCACGAGACGGACAATATTAGTTTACTACCTTGGCCACCGCTACTGCCATTATCAGATGAACCAAAAATCTGTGATATTCTATCTGATAATAATGACTCCTTCGCTTTTCGCAACAAGTTGCCACACAGCCAAAAAAAAAAAGATCTGCCTGCGTTATGCTGTGAATTGGAACAGGTAAAGAGGGCGGTTGGGCTATAACGGTACATTCCGCTGAGGCATCACATTATTGCCATCATTATTTTGCAAGTTGAAATCTTGCTGGACCACTTTGTTTTGTTGGGGTAATGACCCAAACGAGTAGCACACAGCCAAACCAGCCCAAGACAGCCAAACAGAAAAGAGAGACATAATATGCACGTATTCAACAAACTTAGCAAAATACAAGACATGAATATTATAGAGGAAGAAACATGTTCTTCAATCATTTTTACACGGTATTGCCTTAAAAAGTTATGTGTCGAAGAAGAGCCAAAACAGAGTGACCAGGCTAAGGCCAACTAGTCAAGAAAAAATGTGCAAATGCTCAAGCATTTTCATCATCATCTTGCACGGAGCTGCATCTTGTCTCTTTACCTGTTCTAATGGCACGGCTTTGTTTTCACGATTTTTTTTCTCTCTTTCAAAAAAACTGCTTGGAATTAACATCATAATCATCATCACGAGAGTAGGATCATGAGTTGCGACCTGTCTCTGACTAGCCTAGTCTCTTGTTTTGGGCCTAGATTTACCCAAAGTCTTGTGTGTGTATGGTACGCGAAAAGTAACAACTACACCGTCCATTTTTTATCATACCGCATCATTATTGTTATTATTACCACGAGCTCTTCTATTAGTAAACCTACTACTTTAACAATAATATGGCGACTTTTTTTTTGCTGGGCTCCTATCTCCTCAAATGTTTTAATGGGCTTTTGTGCAATTGATTTTGAGCTTTGGGGAAAAAAGAAACCATGCAAGTATGATTCTTGTTCATGTGACCGATATCTTTTCAGGTCAGTTGGGTTGAATGCATTAATGTGTATATTGATGAAGAGGTGGTGTGGTGCCGTTTGCAAAGGAGAATGCATTTTTTTTACTAAAGACTAACTTTTTCTGAAGAAAACTAACACACTAGACACAGGTTTAAATACAAGTGTCTTGTCCATCCAAGATCTTTGCCGACGATAAAGAAGTCTTGGTACTAGTAAAGGAGACGAGTTTGGTTGTTTTAGGCAGCAGTTCTACAAGAGTGTGTACAACCGCCTGGCTGACTTTACCGACAGTCTACAGGGTAAGGTAAGACACAGGATGAGAGGAAAAAACCTTTTCCCTTGCTAATTCCGATTTACATTTTTAGACTAGGAAACGCAAATGAGTGTGGTATGGTATGGTGTATGATGATTTTACTTGGTGATTCATAAACTGATGATTGGTCCATTTAATGAGTTCCCAAATAATTTTCCAAAGCTAATGAGTGAAGTCAGTCACTGATAATGACCACTTGGTTAGTTTTTCATAGCCAGTTAAAAGGTAACACTGTTATAATTTTAGCTAGTTAGATGCTTTATGCAGGAGCCATAAACGAATTTGGCGTGAAAACAAGTTTGCTGTGAGAAACAATGTGGGTATAGGTTTTCGTACGATCAGGTAATAGCAAAAATCAGGCACTCTAATAATTTCACTGTAACTGTTGATGAGGTGCCAAATTTTTAATAATGAACGCCTGTACTCAGTATGCATGGCACTTATAATGACCGTGGTGTCATGCTTCTAACGTAAAGAAAATGTTTAATCGAATTATTCGAATACATTATGAACTCATGTCTTTGTTGCAAGTGTCAAATAGAATTTAGCCAGCACAAAACTGTGGGAAGTGCCACGCAGCATAAAATACAGACGCGGCAAAGTTCACTGAATATACTGAAATTGTTAACAACAGAGGTTGCATGCCGTTGTTTCTTCAAAATCATTTGGTATTATTTTGATCAGTAACGGCTACCGTTCTCACCGGGGAAGCTTTCATCAAAATATTTTTCCTTTGTAGACCTTGTCGGTACTTTAAAGCAATCAGAGCTACGAGCTACATATATTTCTACTTTAACTTGACCTGGCATTCACCTGAGAGAAACCCCGCAACTAATTTTAAAATGCATTTTAAAAAATAAGTTTCAACAAATCTCTCAAAATCAAGATCGTTTTTTAAAATCAGATGACCTATTTAAATTGTGGAAAATAAAACAATATCTAGAGCAAAAAGCTCTAGATATCACCCTTCACGTTCAATATTTGTCAATTCTAATTAGTCTTACGTTCATGTACATAATAATTACTCATGAAAGTAGTAATCATGTTTAAAAAGTTAAAAACTTAAAGCCACATTCTTAAAAATCCGTAGTGTGAAACAGGGATTACCGTTTTGTAGTTGCTGGCATTTTTGTTCAACTTTTTCCGACATGCCTGTCATTTTTTATTTGCTTTCATGAAGTATCATATTCTCATTTTTCTTCTCAGTGTATCCTGGTCAAGCGACTTTTTAACGCTTTGTTCCCTACTTTCATTCTTGCGTTATACATCTTTTTTTTGCTTGCCGATATGATTACCAGAATGTACAATGATATTACTATTGCTATTGTGATGACGACCAGGGTGTTCAACATACGAATGCAGGGACATTGATATTTTGCCGATGAAGTCACAAAATGGATTGGTTTTAAAAGACAAGGTGCGTGTAGCAATGTCATTTTCTCTCAAATCCTGATTCATTCGAACCAAGAGGAATAACTAGAATGTGCAGTAATTTGTACCTATAAACCGAACTCACTGATTGCCCCCAAACACGAGAAAGTTGTGTCGCATTTCTTTAATACAGAAAAACCTTCAAGTGTAAAAAATCAATAACAATCAGACCTTTTTACATCACAATAGATTTTTAGTCAGACCTTTTTGCAAATATTAGGCTGATGACTTATCTCTGTCGAGGTTTGAATGCAAATTGAGAAGCAATGCTACCCAGTTTCATGAAAACAAAATATTATAAATATCATACGTAGATTTTGTATCTTTTACGCGCACCGTCCCTGAAACTAGTCCTGTCAAGTAGGTATTTCTTTGACATGGATAGATTTTTTACTGTAAAGTTACCCTGTTACCCACCATACATAATAGCACTTATCGTTAAGGTTAAAGGTTCTTTCGTTTTTGCTAGAAAAGATTGCTATCCTCAAAAGAAATCAGATAGGTAGCCACGGACTGGTTCTGTGTATCCTTTCTTTGCACCACCACCATCAATGGCAATCACGACCCTGTGGCAAAAAAGTTTCAGAGGGTTCGAAGAATATGATACTTAAAAGTTAAAAAATTGCATTATTTAGCGGATAAAAAACATGCATTACTGGTTAACCGGCCAGTTTACTAGTATTAGCCGTGCAACATGCAGCAATCATCATCAGCAAAATCCCATTTATTCTGCACTCATTTTTTTCTTTCTCTCTGAAACTGCTGCACTGTTGTTTCATAACAGGCACGACTACAGAGGATCATCCTAACCTGTATTTTATGTAAGTCTGTGGCTAAAAATGATTAACCTAGCATGCGATCAGTTTTATCGCGTCCTTTTGATGACGATGATGATGAACATGTTGGTGACGATGATGCTTGTATGACCTAAACCTAACAGCATATCCTACTCACCAACTTTTATAGATGATGATAAGACGGAAAAAGTGGGCATACCTCATGGCGTACTACAAATCTTGAATTTTCTCTGTCCGCTACCAAATAAACCAACACAAAGCGCAAAAAAATCAGCCCAAAGCCCACACACTTTTTTCTAAAAAAACCAAACGTACACAGGATCCTCTCCACACGGTGGCATTTAAAACCAAGACCCCGGCTCTTTACCGAAAAAAATGCCTCGGCGATTGTTTGAAGGAACATGACGCGTTTAAATGGAATATAAGCAATCATGTTTCAGATTTCAAATCATTGTCAGTACTTTTTTTATGAAAATAAATACGTAAATCTGCCGATCCCTGCCCTACATGTAGCTGTCTCTTATGTAACGTATTAAGGATACTGAACGTACATTATAAGATGATAAACAACGCAATATTATTGCTGTCGAGTTATGCTGATCATGCGTCCTTATTGAAAAAAATGCCCCTACAAGAACCTGCGCACCTCGTTTTATTTCTTTCACTTGCTTTGCGTCTTGCTTTTACCAGATTATCCTCTCTGCGTACTTTTGATGATTGTTTGTACACAGAAAGATCTCATCGGTTTCAAATCGCGTACCTACCAAAGTCCTTCAAATCTCGTTTTTTTGGTCAACCTGCACCTCGCAGCAGTGGATTGACGGAATATTTAAACAATCTGGTCGCTCATTCTTTCGGTTAGTTTTCAGTTACAGTTGTTCGCATCAACAATATAGCGTCATTTGAGAAGAAATCATTGTTCCCATTTTAGGATTGCAAAAGTGGTGTTCTTTTTTAAAAAGCAAGTTGTAAACTGGTGTGCGAAAAGGTTCATTTCTGTGTGCTAAACAAGTGAAGAGTGTACTAAAAGTTTACAATCCAAGGTTTTTAATAATGGATCAACGCTTCATATAGCCTTACGTTTCCGAATATTTTGGGTGGAAATTTCCTTGGATCTTGGAAACGTCACGGAAACTTCTTTTTTTCGGAACATGTTGCGGGGGAGTAGAGGATGGGGATTGTTTAATTTGATTCAAACCCCTCCACCTCTCCCTCTTGCCGTGTATCCGAAAATCATCGGTTTTCTTAAACCATTCTGGATGGAACGAGAAGGAATCTCATACATTTTTAAACAAAGGAGAAATTACATTGCATGCACACTACCACACATCCATGTTACGAGGAGCTCGAACTGCGATAATATGATAGCTTGGAAAATATGAAAGCTAGTGCTAAATCGTTGAGTTGTGGTCTTTGTGTTTCAATTTCTATCATCTCTTACAAGTGTCTTTGTGCCATAATCACTATAGCTTGGAAAGCGCTGAGTTATAAACGGCAGACATTCTTTATGTAAATTTTAGTCTACTAGAGATGGATACGGATTGGAGAGCCTTTTTTTATTTCTGGAAGTGTTCTTGAAAAGAAATACTAAGTAATAGTACTGTTGATTATATATGCATTGTGCTTTTCAGGTACATAACTGTGAAGAACAACCTGACGTCTCTCAAACACACGAAGGAAAACGGAATGAAACAAGTCCATGGACGAAATGAAATGCAGATTATTAGTGGAAATATGAATAAATGATTCGAAGTGCGATGACTCAAAAAACGATCAAATGCCTGAAAATTGTTTCGTTGGTGTGTTTTTTGTAATTCTAAATCCTTAAACATTCTATTCATGTACTCGTACTTTATAATGTTGAAATGTTAATAAATACTATGTAAATTGTTTTTTTAAACCATTTTTGTTTACTTGAATCATAAATGGCATATATTACATTAGTTGTTGCTTCACGGATGGAATTTCAGGGCAAACTTTGCATGACTATCTTCGAGCATAATTATGACGAGATAACATTTTTAGGCAAATTATTCATATTTTAGACAAATGACGGTCGCAGTTCAAGTTTTTTCCTTACGATTTCTATGAATTCATAAAGGCGATTCCAGGGAAAATTGTTCAACGGTCCAACTCTGAGTCTGAATAGTCCTTGTCTAAGAGCCAGTCCAAGAGTAGGCATCAACCTTTACGGTTGTTTTGCAGTTTTCTTTGTCTGCCAGTACATACCCGCACTTTCCAGTGTCCAGCAAAAAGTAAAAGAAGTTTCATACCAATTCCAAGTTTTCAATTGCTGAATTTTATAACTTTGACTTAAAGCAATATTTTAGAAACGCTTTAACTCGGAAGTACTCTTAATCATGGCCCAAGCTAGTGTTCGCCCTCGCAGAGATGGAGCCAAATACACGTAAGACTCCACATGGTGTAAATATAAAGTTTTATTATTGCCACTGGGTATAGGAGAAAATAATTATGCATCCACTCTGTGTCATACAGACAAAATGTCGAAGCTCCATCCTCAAGCAAAAACACAAGGCTGACCCCAAAAAGGAAAGAACTTATCATGGAATTCAAGTCCAAGGACACAAAACAGCTCGGCTCTGCCCTTTGGATGAAGCGGTTACATAAGTTTATCCAATCTAAGGACCAGGAGGTGAAGCTGGACGACCTTGATCGGTGGACAAAAAATCACAGTTGGATAACTGTAAGCTTTACCTGTGTTTGAAAATGTATGGCCGTGATAATACATAACAGTAAGATTCGTCCTTATCGCATTTTTAAATTCATGTAGGATGCTGAAGCAGTGGAAAGCAAACAGAAGCCTAAGGTCGTGTTACCGGTACCTGCAACAACGGCCCCACCACCATCAGCCCCATCCACAGGAACCGCTAAAGGAAAAAATGCCAAGAAAGCTCCTCCACCTCCGAAACCAGACACCAAGAAGAAAAATGTTGCAAAGAGACAGGCTGAGCCACCCGTCCCACCCCCACCTACTTCTGCTGCTAAAGGCAAACAGGCCAGCAAAAATGCCAAAAAAGCCATCCCAGCACCAGAGCCTATGGATGAGGAAACGGACAGCCAAGATGAAGAAGATGAAGAGGAAATGCAAGACGAAGAGGATGAAGAGGAAACTCAGCAAGAGGAGGTTGGAAAGAGACAGGCTAACGCACCTGTTGAGGCTCCAGCACCCGTCCCACCCCCAACTACATCTTCTGCTAAAGGCAAACAAGCCAGCAAAAATGCCAAGAAAGCTCCTCCACCTCCAAAACCAGAGGCCAAGAAGAAAGAAGTTGCAAAGAGACAGGCTGTTGAGGCTCCCCTACCCGCTCCACCTACTACTTCCGCTAAAGGGAAACAGGCCGACATAAATGCCAAAAAAGCAATCCCACCACCACAGCCCGAGCCTATGGAAGAGGAAGTGGACAGCCAAGATGAAGAAGATGAAGAGGAAACCGAAAACGAAGAGGATGAAGAGGAAACTCAGCAAGAGGAGGTTGTAAAGGAAACTCAGCAAGTGAAGGTCGGAAACGAAACCCAGCAAGAGATGGTTGGCAAGGAACCCCCAGTCGAAGATGATGAAGAAAGTCAGACCGAAGAGGAGGAAGAAGGAAGTTACGTCGAAGAGGATGGAGAGCAAACCCCAGTCGAAGATGATGGCGAAGAAAGCCAGGCCGAAGAAGAGGAAGAAGTTAGTCGAGTCGAGGATGACGGCGAAGAAAGCCAGACCGAAGAAGAGGAAGACGTAAGTCAGGTCGAAGAGGATGAGGATGCCGGGAGAGCAAAGAGTAACCTCCCGGCAGGAGATACTACAATGGGTAGTGGCGACGAATTTACAGAGGACGAGGATGAGCCGGAAGAGGACGAAGAAGAGGACGGGTCTGACTACGAAGAACTTGCGGAGCAATTGAGCGTACTGGAAGTGACCGCAGTGCCCTTTCAACCCGCTTTACCAGCAAAAAAGAAATAATTAAATAATTTTAATTCTTGCCTGCGATTTTTACATTTTTTACTTGTGACAATAACCTTACTGATCTATTTTAATTTCCATTTTATCATTCATCGCATTTTTTAAATTCCTGAAAAACTAATCAAGTCAGACACTAATTAAATGTCAACTTATGGAATACCATAATGTGTTAAACTTGTCATTTACAGCACCACCTGCATCATATTCCATGGCGAATGTTTGATCGCGCCTGTCTTCTCTATCTTCTGCTAGTATGTTGTTTCCGCAAGCTCAAGCTTAACACAACTTCTGGTCATTACATTATGTCATTATGGCACGCACATAACGTCAACAATTGACAAGGACAAAGACAAATGATGACACCCGTAACAGCTAATTACTCTAGCGACTAATGGCTTTTTAGGCTACTTACTAACACAATTATCCCTTATCCCCTCCTCCTCCGAGCCTAAAGCACTTATGACTAGTGCCATAAGAAATTAGGGAATCGGACCTAAAAAAGCCTTTCACGCGCCTGCCTGCTCATTGTTAGGGTTTTTATTGCGTGTCTCCCGTCTAATATTCGTGTCTTGCTGACCACTACACACACAATGTGTGCAATAGTTACGTTAAAACATAACCCTTTTCTTTGTCCCTTGAACACACTGTCTTCAGAATAACAAAGTACTACTACACCCCATTCACAATACCCCGTGCATAATCCGTTCAATACTGGTCTTACTTCCATCCATCCTTCTTGGCCACTACTACTGGCCAGTTGTCAGTCAACGAGCCAGAAGATGGTCTCATTATTACTACTGGGCAATTCCATTTCATATAATCCGTATATTCTAAGGCGACATGAACGCATTAAAGTATGTACACTTGGGCTCTTGTTGTACTTAACCTGGACCATAATCATCCCAATTCGCCCATCATTCTCAGACTCCCATCATTATTTTTCATCTTCATCATACAAGACAGCACAAGCACACTCAGTGTGAACGAACGTCAAAATGGGAACTAATAATATTTATGGATTATGATTATTCTGCTGAATGTTTCTTTGCATTACGTAGTTTCTGTTCACGGTTCATGCGTAGGAATGTATACATGAGGTACGCGTAGTAGTAGTCGCACTCTCAGTCTCATCTTTTCCCGAGATTTGACTCTGTTCAGTCAATCCAAAATCCAAAACTAAGCAGTGCACAAACATTTATCTATTTAGCTTCAGAGAGACCCACTGCTCAAGCCTGCCGTGCAGAAGTCATGCATGTGGGAAGGCAAAAGCAGAGCAGTTTCCATAAACTCTTCTATATATACAATCCTTCTCCATAACTTGTGACTTCATTTCCCAGTTTCACTCGGTGAGGTGAGGTTGGTTGTCTGTAAAAGCGCGTGTGGCATGTGTGCATGGTCAAGCAGTGCCAATGTTTATATCAAACTCGAACAATTTTTGTTGACTTTTTTTTAATTACTTTGGTTCTTTGTTTAACCTTTGAGCGTCTTTTGCGAATTGCAGAAATGCAAGTGAAAATAAGCATAGTAATAAAGACAGTGACAAAAGCACGTGTTTCATTTTCATAAAAACAATCCATTGAATTGTGTGTAGTGACCGGAAGTTACATATATGCAGTCGAAGTGTGCAACATTTTTTACTTTTGAAAGTTTCTATATGCAGCTGCCACACAACTATGGTGACATAAGGGCAAAACACAAAAATTTGTCATGCCGCCAGAGAAGACAGAAATAGTTTTGAATGTTTCCAGTGTTAAAATCCCGTAGTTAATTTTAGAACATTTTCTCCTACCAAAAAGTCGGGCTTTCGTTTTGTCAACTGGAAATGTTTGTCGTTGTGCATAGCATAATTTGAAGAGTTTCACTGCATTTTGTGGAGAGATCATCGTTCCAGAAAATGGTAAGTCACACCCAGCACGTAGCATAACATGCTTTTCAATCTTACAATTTCTTCCGCTTATTGGCAATCAAAGAACTTGTTCACTAGATCCATGACAATACAAATTAGCATGCTAACAGTAGCTCTGTAAAAATGCAATTAATTACTTAAGCTCGCATAATAAAATGATTTGAAAGGATTCGCATACAAATCTGTAGTTTTTATGGCCCCCGCAAAATCATAATAACAACCTTATCTGCATTCAAATCAATATTTAAATCTTTTGTGTCATGTGTATTGCCTAGTTTTTACACGCAGAATGCATAACAGGTATTATGAAGATGCATAATAATTTTGCTACGCAAGCAGCGTACAGTAAAGTTCCAATAATAGCCGTTCAGTCATCTTCATAATAATATTATTATCATTTGTTGTTTCTGTACTTTCTGTATCATATTAATATTATTATTATTATTGCTTTAATCGTAGATGAGCCATGGCTTCATGAGTGCTTCATGCCATGCCTGATTTCATATTCACACAGAATATTGGATTTGTAAGCATGTTTGGTGCCATGATCAAGCAAATCTTTTGGCTTAACAGTGTACCAGCAGTGCTATTCCAGTTCAGTGCCAGAGACCAAGTTATATACTGCACGTATTATTATTTCAGTCAAAAATGTAACTTGCAAAATGCAAAGAGAATTCGTTCGTTCGTTATAAAAATAAATATGATATTTGTTCTTGCTTTTGCATGCTAATGGCTTCATGAGAGCTTTATTGGAACGAAATATTTATGTGATATGATAGTTTTTCCCTTACTTTTCTTCTTGGCATTTGGCATGACATCTCCCATCGTTGGCACCACATGGTACATATTTTACAGTAGAATAAGACATAAGTGTGCACTAAATCTGCAGAAAAGAGACGGAATTTTACAAGTACTAATGGTACTCGGTATTTTAACAGTCGACTTAGATGAATGAATTCACCCAAAATACAAGTACACAGTTTTGTAAAAGTGAAGTCATTTCGGTTAATCAACTATTGACTTTGCAAGATGAGATGGAGGCAATTCATTTCAAAAGCAAAGCTGCAAATGAATCTGAAGTACATGTAATGTACTTTTTATTAACAGTATTATTCTCATGTAGAGAAGCGCATATAGATGATAGAGGAATGATTAACGTGGGTCATGCCGTTATGGTCATCACTTCTTGAGCGCACCAGGCACAAATGACTTGTTAGTTTTTTAAAAAATGTCTCTGAAAAATCAGACTCATGTGCTCCAGATGTGAAAATACGATAATGACTATGAAAACTATCATGATATGCAAGTCAAGAGAGCAGTTCAGTGGAATGGGGAATGATACATGTCTATGCAGCATTTTCAAAGTACTTTCATTTCCAATATCAGCTTGGGTGATATTGAGGCACCGCGTAAATGAACTGAAGAAAGATAAAGATTGTTGAGGATGACATGGGTGCTTCTTACAAAAATATGCTGTTTAATGTATCTTGTTTTATTTCAATATTTCGATTGCCTTCCTTTTTCTTTCATTTATGCTAATTTTTTAAAATGAAAAAAACTAATGAGTGCAAGCTTGTTTACTGGATTTTGCATATTTGATCCACTACCACTTCTACGTTGGACAAGTTCAAGAACTGTAAAGTAAGAAAATACAATTAAGATAGAATGTCCATCATTCCACACTTAAAGCACCCTTTTTATCTTTTTTACTGGTATAAGCACTCTAGAATTTGTAATTGTTGCAGTGAAAACTGCAAGAGTGCACATTCCCCAAAATGAAAGCTGTTAAAACGTCATAGCATCATTTTTTATGACTTCTTTCTATAAGGAAACAGTTTGTCATTATGATAGCAATACTTTCGTTCTGCATGCATTTTGTATTACTTTAGATGCTAGAATTGTTGTCATTAAAAAGCACTTTAGCCTCCTTGCATATTATGGGAAAAAATATTTAAATGAGCATGAGAAACGTATGCTTACGTGCAGCAGGCCGGTAGAATTATCAGCTTCATAAAAGTAGCCAACCACCGCACTTTAGAATTGGAAGTTGAAAATGAATGGAAAATTTAGCCAGAAATGTTTATGTGAAAAAAGGAGAGCCCGACTCATTGTGTAGATTGAACATTAAAATCGGCAAAGCTCACCACAAAGGAGACAACCGATAAACTATGAACTATAAAGATTATTATCCCGTAAAACAACTATGAAAATGTTGACAGTTGTAATAAATGCAAAAAGTATTAAAATCTGTGTACAATATCCATTGATGAAATCAAGGACGAGGAGGTATTTCGCAAGCGTGATCCATTTTTAAGAAGCCCCAATTCCACCTTCCTCTAATAAATATTATGCATAGAATATTTTCATTACCAACAATAAAATCAGATCAAAGTAGTTCAGCCAAGATAATAACAGACCTAGTTTGATATCCAGAGAAAAGTTAAAGGAAATGGTGTGTTAAAACATTCAAAACATTTACTCATGTTGCATTTTTAAAACACTTATCATCCTTGACAATTGACACAAATATCTCTTTGTACTACCATTACCAAATTAAAAAGTAGTTTAGTCCTCAAACATTGCCTAATGGCTCAAGATAAATGGGAGCGCTTCATTCAAAAGCGATAATGAAACCCCATTACTTAAAAACTGCTTATTGAATTAAAAATACGTTTGACGTCTATATGACTGCCAAGTATGTGTCCAATAGCAAACTAGGAACTACTAACAATTTATAAAAATATCAGCAATTCAAAGGTTTCATCTCGCGTCATCACCATTTATTTTAAATCTCTGTGGCCCATACCCAGTTTTTTTTCAATATAAACTTTCAGGAATCTGATGACAAGCACAATTTTTGTCTGATGAAGTGGTGGTGTTGTCAGTCACACCATAAATATTTATGAAGACGAGCAAATTCGAAATTTAACGACATGAAATAGGATATTTATTTATTTACGATAGGATTAGTGGTATGTTTGCAAGAGATGAAAATTCGGGGCTACAAATTTGCTTGCTTAACCTTAAATTTTATTATTACCAACCTGTTTAAAGTCCTTTTTACGTCCTATAAATCTCTCTTGAAAATCCGAGCATCTTCAGTTTAAGGAGAGAAGTGAAAGGATGGCAATTCAACTAGAGCTCATCTTAAGGTTGTTTTGCAACGCAACTCCTGTTCAGAAATTGTTATTGCACCTCATTCCCCGTCCCGAAACTTCACTCCGCGTTTCCTTCATCGATACTCTACTTCCATCTTCTCCTCTGCTTACTTCCATGTGTTTTAACACATTTTGTGCAGAGTGATAGATTTATGATTGAACGTGGAAAATAAGTCACTCGTCTCTTGGTTTCGAGGAGGGACGATCATCATGATTACCATTTTATATAACTATATAAAATGCAATTCTATCGGCAATTTTCTGGGATTTGCCTTTAACACTCATGCGTTTTGTCACCAACACCAAGTCAGTTTTTTTTTGTAGAGGCTGTATAATGTGCTTGCATTCGGGACCTGGCCTAAATTTAGTAAAGAGTTTTCATTAACAAACCAATATTTTTACACACATCCTGCATACAGTACTAAATCTTTCTGCTGCTGGATAATTACTCTTTCATCATGAGAATATGGGCATGGCATTTACGTTTTCACAGTTGCCAGCGGGTCCTTTGTACTGCACGAGTTTTTGCAGATCTCAATGAGATGAAAATAGATGGATGAGGATTTTTACGTGAGGAAAAAACAAAGAGATTGATGAAAGTATGAAACAAGTTTTTTTTCAGGCACCTGGTAATAGCTAGATGAAGGCATAATATTGCATTGACGTATGTTTCTCAAGAAAAAAAATGTTTAATTATTTTAGCTTTTGTCATTATTTTGCTGGGAAATTACTTGAGTAACTTGAGGAAAGAACGGATTATCCTTAAAACCTTCATTAGGCACTTTGGTGACTTGCCTGTTGTGTCTCTTAAGTTGGTGATCAAAACGTGTTTGTTTGTTTTTGGTGAGCTGTCAATTATGATGAGAATTTGGGGGCCAAGATAACAGATTAAAAATAATATGAGGAGGAGAAAGAGAAATTTTTACAGGTAAAGTGGGGTTGCCTTCATTATGTAGTACGGTGCAAGTTTGCACGTGTGCGTAAAACCACAACGATTTTATCTTGCAGTCTCCATCATCCTAAAAGCTAGGTTTAATCAGAGTAATATTCTATAGCGACAGCATGACAGCAACATAACATCCTGGCTGGCAAAAGTCCTTCTTCTCACTAGGAAGCACTTATACTAGTCACTAGTCCCTACACAGAACTGTTGTTGATTTTACCTTCAAAATGCACTTTTGACTTCTTATGTCCGTCATTGTGCATCTTGATTCAAGTGAGAAAAGTTAGAAGAATGAAGTATTTATTCTACGGTCTGCTCTTTCAAAACTGGTCCTTTGTGCGTAGTGTCATTTTACAGTGTTTTCTTTCTGTCCTTTCCAAAATCTTGTACTTTTCTGAGTACTCTTCCTTCTCTATATCTCCACGAGATTTATAACTGCGGTTGTTAATACGTCTTGTTATACGATTACAGCCATAAAACGCAGGGATACCTCTTTTAAAAGCTGTGCATAATCCGAATAATAGCAATTCGTGTAAACTTGAATAATCCTGCTTCCTAGCTGTTGTAATCTAATGGCAATAAATACATAAAATGCTATAAAATAAATCATGGCACTGAATCCAAGTTCATGCTGCGTTATACAAACACAGATTTCACTGAATAATCATCCTCCTCGATGACTAAATCCGGCCTGGGGAAACTGATAACGTGGAGTGCAGCACTGCACAGCAGCCTACAATTTTTGACATTTACCTCCAATAAATCATTTATTGCCTATTCATACAACATGTCATTAGCTAGATACTTATTCATAAATAAATACATAAATTGCCTAACAATTTATTATGATGACCAGGATGAGTAAGTACAATAGCTGTACTTGTCATGCAACGTTAGTTGCAGCTTATTAATTTCTAGCGTGGTGGTAGGTCCGCAGTGATTCATTATTTGCATTGGAACATTACTTAACTAACCATTTACCAGTTTAAACATCAGGGCATATTAACAAAAGATAAGATTAGTTTAAGTATTTTTCTAGCAACTTAGTGAAGAGGTGGGCGTTGCGGGGGATTACGAGACTGTTATTAGGAGAATGTTCAAAAATGCTTATCAGCAGAACCATTCCTTCTAAACAGTTATTTCATCCGTTGTAGTGCTATAGCACATGTATATGACGTTGGTGAGTTTTAATCGTAGATTTTATTTGGGTGATAATATTATAACTTTAATAAGTTATCCAGATTGGGCTTAACACTGGCAATGTCATTTTGTTCATTGAATTTGTGCTTGGATATAGCTGACGGAGAACAGAAATTCGATTTTTATCTCTCCGTTGTGCTTGAACAGCAGTGGAAAATATCAAAATGTTATCTGTCCCACTGCGCCTGTGTGGCAGTGTAAACAATGAAAACGCGTTTCTCCTTCCAAATGAAAAAAGCTGCTGCTGCTGTTGCTGTGACAAGAAAATTGAGATTGTAAATTTTGTATCGATATGATACTCACAAGGCACAGTTGACAATATAACACGAAAAAATACTGTCATGTTGATAATCTGGCTAATCACAATAATAACAAGAACAAGCAGGGAGAATGCGATTCAGTCATGTTCAAAAATGTATTTTTAGTAAAGTACATAAGTTATGATAGCACAATACATGTGTAATACAATTTTACTGGTTGTCATTTTCATGAAGATGATGTCTGCGTCCACTGTTTGTGCTCCAATTTTTTTTGTTCAGAGTGGTTGCCTCGTTTCTATGCTTAACTGAACATTAGTAATCAAATCAATAATGACAATAACAATAATCGAACGTATTAACACCGATCACGTTGATGAGTTTGATTATGATAAGCAGTAGGAAAAATAAAGATGAATTGACATTTGATTATCACAAATTGACTGTGTGAGCTTATGTGGTTTTATAAGCATGAGAATATGGATGATGTTGGGATGAGCCATGAAACTTTCAATATTTTTTTTCTGTATTGAGCCAAGTTGATTAGATTTGATTGAACTCCGTCTTGACATGATGACATGACGGTGATGAACAACTATGATCAGTTGCAAACTAAATAACATTTTGGATTAGTGTACGTACTTGAACGCAATGTAATATCTTAAATTTATTAGCAACTTAATATGAAAATAATAATTTGTTTCACTGTCATTCTTATTGGCGATCCTTGCTGCCTCGAGATTATCAGTGTGTTGTGGGATGGCGTGTATTAAGTATCTGGTCATGTTTATCCTTCTTCTATGCTTGTAAGAAACGAAGGGGGTACAACGTTTGTAGTTTTAATACCACACTAACATTTGTCCAGTTCGCGCAGTTAATTGTGCAATATTTTTTGTGTAACGAATAATTCCTGGAATGTTTTGTGAAACTATTTTCACAAAATTCCAAACATCTTTGCAAATAATTTTTAAAATTTTCGAATTATAAAATGTGGTTAAGCCAAAGTGATTGCAAAAAAGCAACCTGAATTTTTAGTTTCAAGAAATTCATTAAAACTGTTCTTACACAATAAAGTGCTTTGCGGGTGCAACTACATTAATCTTTCTTCATTTTGATTTTAACAAGGTCTTACATTTTTCCTCTTAGCAATTTGTGTGCACTTGTTCATGAAATCTTTTAAATTTATCCTTAAATTTTAAAAATGTATTTGCTTTTCGTTGTTTCAGGTGAATAATGAAGCGAAGACCGTTCAAAACCCAAGGAGTTTCTTCATTCCTCACGGTGTTTGCATTCTATACCGTTTCCATTTGCATTATACCGGATGTTGACGCAGCGGCCAAAGTCCAACGAAATCTCAAAAACTTTACTTACCAATCAAGTGAAAGTCCAGGTACGAGCAAACATAACTGTGATTGGATTGGATTACCATGATTTTTGTTAAAGCAGGATCAAATGCATTGAAAATTTCGAAATTCGAATATAAAAACGAGCCATGTTCCTTTTGTTTCGTTTGCAGATACTTTTATGACTGGAGAAGCGGGCAGTAGGGAAGAAATTTTGGTGGATGTGGGTGATACCGTTTACATTGGTTGTGCATCGAATCGGACCAATGCGTACGGCTGCGAGTGGTACAAGGTAAGCATTGAAGCATTATCGCATGCAAGTAGATGATAAAACCAGAAATAAAATATCAACTCAAACGGTTATCAGTCCAAGTTCTCATGAAATCCATATATTTCTTATCGTCGTTTGTTTCCAGTGGGCACCACAAGGAGGCAAAAAACGTATCACGCAGTTTGTCGGCCGCTACCAGAAAATTGATGCTTGTCAACTTCAGATCCGCTCGGTAACATACGATGACGGGGGAAGTCTCATTTGCAAAATAATGACTGATTCTTCAGAGCCCACATTTCACGTCAAGCAGCTCACGGTTACCGGTAAGTCGTAACTTTTAACTGCTTCTTTAACGAGGTTTGTTGGAATGCAAGTTAATAATCAGAGGCCTCAAGAATTCCCCTGCTTTTAAACTAAAATTGAATCAACTCGTTATCATTCGTTCTGCTCATGTGCACATTCACGTAACCGCTATTTTATCATAAAAATAATTTGGGTGACAATCCGAAAAGATAACTAGTGAATACTCCATGCGCAGCTGTATGCATAGAATATAATTTATTACTTGTTACAATAATAGACTATCTGTCTCTATGCTTTTATGATCACGGCAATAACATTTTAACAAGATTGCATCTAAAAATTAATGTTATTGCTACTGCCTGGATACTTTAAAACGTGTATGCAATTTTGTAGGATTAGCGGTAATAAATGTACACGGTTTTTACAAATATTTTACTTGGATCAAATGGGTAAATACCAAGTAGTGTGGAGATAAATGCACACATTTGTTTTGAGATTTATTTTGCGCACACAACATTTAAAGGTTAAAGGGTACCAACTATACAAGCTCATTAAGAGGATATTTATTTTTATGTGTTTGTGCAAACGTTCAAAGCGGTTAACAATTAAGCGATGATTTAGCATGGTCTCCAGTGCCGAAAATACAGACAGAGAGCACGTCATTCCGATTTATATTATCCACCCATTCATTAACTTTTTTGAACATTAGTTGAATTAGCTTTAATGGCCAATTAATTGTCGTAAAAACTGATGTGCCATAAATCTGATATTCCACAGAACAGTAGTGTGTTGTGGAGGCATCATCCAAGATCATGCCATTACCTCATGGAATGGAGGTCCTACGTTTCATAGATAGGCTATTGATTTTAGTTTTAGTTGGAGAGTCTGGCTTTCCATTTATTTGCAATCTTACGATATTTAATTTATGTTAAACCATATTATGTTTTATTCCGTTTGATGTTGGAGCGAGTCATTGATTACAAATTCACATTATAATATGGCATATAGGTAGGTATATATAGGGAGTGTACACTGTTCGCAATTCAAGGCCCAACGCATCCACTGTGGAGTCCACAGTTCTTTTTTAAGACGTAATATATTCATAAATATAGTACTTATAAATATTGTATAAAAATCCAAAATGCACTTATGCACTATCGGTCAAAGTATTTGTAATGGGGAGGTGACGGATAGTGGTTAACAAAATCGTCTTATTCTTCAAATAGAAATGTTTAATCATATTATATGGAACATTCCAAAGTACAAATATATATAATCATTTTAGTTGCCCAAAGTTTTGGTAGCAAGACAAATATCTACGCAGTAGTAAATAATGAATAACAGAGTCACATTTGCAACTGGCCTACTCTCCTCGTTTTAGTTATTATCTGTCCCGTCTGTCACTCCGGTTGTTTCAAAAGTTTTTCATCGAGCCATGAGCTTTCATTATAGCTACCTATCTCCTTTGCCAAACGACACATGTCAAAATCTTTGGTTTGATTATACATTCATGTTTTACACACTTTTGGTATTGTCACTCGCTGTTTTAGTATGCTATATCCATAACCATCCATCGTCTACCAAAACCACTGCTCTTATCTTTGAGAGGAAAGATAATCAATTTATTTTGCAGTAAACATGATTGCATCGTACGCATTGTAATTGAAACATGGTTTAATTCATGCACCTGAGCTTACCGTAATGCACTGTTACTACGGCTTAAAGATGTTTTTGCATTATACCTACTTTTATCCGAATATGCATCATCATTAAACTAAGCCGTTATGATTTTGATTGAAACAACTCATAGTTTGACGTAATTATGAGATGCAAAAAAATCCTCTTATGCTTTTGCAATATGAATAATTAGTAATACATTTTTTTACATATTACGCGATGCTTGTAGGTCAAGATGATCCCACAGGAAACATTTTGTTGAAGCCGGACGCAGACGTTTCCAAGCCACGTTTGCCATACACTGAACCTGAAATCATGATAGAACCTTTTTCGGAAAATCAGCAATACCATAAGCACAATGGCGGAAATTTGCGACTCAAATGTGAAGCAACTGGAAATCCTAAACCTCTTGTTTCATGGAGAAGGGTATATAAATACTAACTATCTTCGAAATGCTTGACTATGGAAAATTTTAAGCATGAAAAATCTTGGATTTCACAGGGAAGTAGAAATTATACAGGATTTACCGAAGGATACTCGTATTTAGAAATAACAAATCTCACAAACGGCGATACGGGTCCGTACAGATGCGAAGCAGTTAACATTTTTGGGAAAGTTGTTCATGACGTTCATCTAGAAGTTAAAGGTATGCCCAAATAGGAACAAACAAAAGCTAAATCAACGATCACAAATATTTTAGCGAAGATTTTCCTAATCTTATTTCTCCCTGGTGTGCTTTCAGGAGCATTGCAAGGAGCCTCTGAAATTATAGATGTGACTCCCAGAAATATTACACTGTACGAAGGGAGTCATGGAAATATCACTTGCATTGCTCGCTTCGAGGGTGACCCATGGTTTGGTTGGGTAAAGAAAATTGATCATCTAACGCCAGATATCAAACCATCGTTCAGCTACGAAGGCCAACATTATTCGGTGAGTGCAAATTTTGAAAATTGAGTGTTAAATGTACACTATAAAAAGCATTTACCAATGGTCTAACGTTTTATATATTGCATTCGCAGGTTCTTAACAGAACTGAAATTCGCCCGTTGGGACAGCACCTCTTTTCTACTACTCTGCTACTTCAAAACGTTACAGTCGAAAGTAGTGGTGTGTACCATTGTATAGTCGCAGGATTGCAAGGCTTCAACCATAGCGAAGCATATCTTATGGTTGAAAAGGGTAAGAGCATGCAAAATCAATCCATGAAAATTAATATATAAAATTGGGATCCAATATTTATTTGCAACTGTCATTTGTTTCTTCCAGATCCTGCCAGTCTTCACATTGCCCAGCTTCGAAAGCACAAATATATTGCCATTCTTTGGATATTTTCCTTTGTGATCTTTGCAGGTCTTGTAGTTTTGTGCATTGTTAGGATATATGGTTGTCCCAACATGGCCGCAAATAAAATTCTCAGTTCTCAAACCTCCTTGCCCAGTGCCACGACCTCTTCACGCAAAACTACTCAGTTACCAAAAAGATCTCCAGAAACTTTATCAACGGACTGCACCAATGCCCAGCACGAAGCATTTGCACCACTTATGACACACGGAAGTTGTTCTCTTGCCTCACAGGACGCTTCCCTGTTTCTTAAAACTTATAGTCCTTCATGCAGGACATACAATAGTTACGATCCTGAATGCTCTTATGCTTGTAGCAGTCCGGACAGTGTTCTCATGGCCAACCTGGAGGCTGCACGAAGTAGTAATAGTCATATTGTCGCGTCCTGTGATTCCGAGAATTGTTCAGAACAGTCCGTTCCTAGTCCTAGAACCCAAACATCCGATTATTACACATCAAGCCAATTAAAAATGCATGATGGTGGCTACCAGAGTTCCCAAAGCCCACACCTTCACAAGCATCAACATCAGCATCATCACTTGTACCCCGAGGGAAATGTAAATTATAATTACAAATCTCATTACCAACAGCAGCAGCCAACAATTCATTATCAACCAACAGTTCTGGATCATGTCTGCAGCTGCACTCAGGAGTACTGCAGGTGCCACACTCCATCTATTGACAATGACGACTTTCGTCAAAGTAGCAGTAATCTCTCGATATTCACGGATTGCGACTCACAGTGGCAATCGGAAAACATCAAGTCACCCCCTCCTCAGCATTTCCGACATCATCGTCACTATCATCATTCAGTCGAGGATGACCAGTCGTATAGCCTAGATGAAGATGATGATCTTCCGAGTTGTAGCAGAGCTACAAATCACAGAGGTAAATTGAACCCCAGTCCCACTTCTCATCTCTCCTTTCTCAAACCCAACAAGCCACAGATCACTGAAATGAGAGATGCGAGAAATAAAGGGAGAGTGCCGTTAGTTCCATTTTTATAAAAAAAACTAATCAATTATTTTCACCTGTCAATATAAAAAAGGGGTTTTCTCAAGTCATCTCTTAGTTTTTGTTTGTACGCATCTGTTTTAAAGTACAATGATGCACGAAAGTGTGCCCAATTGATAATTAAATGTAGTCATTGTAAGCTTAAGCGAAATAAGGACTAGTTGGAACTAAATAACAATGTTTTTGCTATTGTGTTACATAATATGATATAGTCATTGGTATTTGTTAAATCCCAGTAGTTGTAAACTTTTATGTTAGGATATAAAAAAATGGACTAAAACGCTAGCAACATATCCTTTTAACCAATAACAATACAAGATAAATTACTTACACACGCACTCGGAAAATGCTTTATAGCAATTTGTTATATCTTTAGCTATAGTTCACAAGGTATTAAGTTGCTTCTTGATATCTTGTCACAATATTATACAACTCGGTAATACGAGTAATTATATAACTTGTTTTATCAAAAAGACTTGCTCGTTACGAGAAGATTTTAGTATACGAAAAATAAAGCTACCACCATGAAATGGTTTTACTTCAGTATATATCTCTGCGCAGTATTCATGAGCTTCCTATTCGCAATCGTTCATTTTGAATTCTCATCCGCGCAGTATTGCCCTCTGGCATTACATGATATTTCTGCTTTTAAATTCTGTCATTGGCAAAAATAAGCAACCATCATACCACATACTGTTGAGTACCATGAAGAATTATTAAAATAAATTCGGGAAACGTAGGAACTCTTCGGATTTCTAAAGTAAAGTAACTCTGGCAATTCCGCAAAATTTCTGCACAGCTATAGGTATGTTCTGCTAATAAACATTTGGCATATAGTTACCACGCATAGATTTGCAAATCTTCAGGTTGTTAACGAAGAAAATTGAATGAACCTGTTTAAAATGAAGTTTTACCTTGATTACAAATGTCAGTGTATACATCATTATATCCCACGTCTCTCACAAGTCGAGAAACCTATAATTTTCCAGTAATTTTCTGACAAGCCTGTTTTCCTCTATCATCACCATCATCATAATATCTGTACTTTTTGTAGTAGCACTCTACTTACTACTCTTACTGAAGCTGCATCTCGCTGGTAATGAAATTTTGTCTTGCAATATTTGAAAAAGAAGACGTTAAATTATTTTTACTAGCTTGTTTGTCAGTATTATGCAAATATGTTGAAGCCTGCTTGCAAGTTATACTCCTTTGTGGATTATATATTGTATGCAATTATTATTAAAACAAACAAGGCAACATGTCTATCCTCCTCCAGCTCCTCCTTCTCCATTTTTCAAAACTTTTTTTCTTCTCTTTTTTAAGCCAACATACATAATACACTTCATATTTAATTTCCCGAACAAGATGAATATCCTTGAAGAAATCATAACATAATATAGACGATCACTATCACATTGAAAGTCATTAATAAGCATTAGATCAAAAAAGGCAATTTTTTCCTCAGCCTTCATACCGGGTGGCCTGGCCACCAGTATAAAAAGCGACTTACTAAAAGAAATAGTGCTCTAAGGTGTGTTCCTTTCTTCTGTGGTAAAATATCTGTATTGACTAGCAATAAGCTTCTTGACAGTTCATATGAACAATGGAATAATATGAAATGATGCTGCTTAATACCAGCCGGGCTTTCAATTGGGATCTTCTGCTACTGCGATTAGCTGCCTTTTGTTTGATTGCAGGGGCAGGGTAGTGTGGTGTAGGTGCATAAAGATGAACAGATGAAGCTTCTTTAGTCACAGTTTGAAAATGATTGCTCAATTTATTATTATGATTTTTCATCATTCACCTGGTCCTTTTTACCCTTTTTCTTTTTATTTGGTTTACTTCTTGCATACTACTGCTCCTCAGAGGTAATATTCAATTGAATGTGTAATGATGAAATGAATGCATGATATCTTTAGAGAATTAGTATTGAAAAGTCAGATTGGGTCTTTTTTTCAAATTTCATACAACTGCATAGATCAGGTTATATTTACACAGGAGCAAAATAGTAATTATGATTGTCTGATATTTGAGAGCAACTCCTTGATTTCGAGAATTTAATAAGAGTGGATTACCTCTTTGCAGGGTAACTTGGAAAAGCACGGAGAGAAAAAAGTTTAGGCCTTCAGGTAAAATATCTTTGTAGGAATGCTTCTTGCTCTGGCACTACAACCATGTTTATAATGAAGACGTGCAGGTTGACTCCTCTTATTAATCTCATGTTAGACCTGCATGGCTATTTTGATTTCTGGATTCCTATACAATAATCATTTTTATCATGCACCAAACGAAAACCATGTTATTGCAATTGTGAATTGGATGAAATTAAGAGCTCTCGTGAATATTGGTAGTATGATGCTGAACGAAGCATGATGAATTAACATGTTTAAACTTGGTATTTTGCTAGTAAATAAGTAATTATTATTACAACTTTCCCTTGAAAGATTGATTTGTCATACTTTAGGACAGGTACATAACAGAAGGCAATAAGCACATTTGTTTTGCCAATTTTAATACCCTTAAGGTGACAGCTGAAGAATATGCTGGTTACGTCCTAGCACGAGCAAATATAATTCGACTCTTTTTTCATTTAAGCCATAGTAATGATGATGGAGAATAAAAGTTCTGTAGTAGCAATATTTCAATCAACTCAATTTTATTTGTTTCTAAATTAAATGTTAAGTTGTGTAAAAAATGCATGAGTACACCAAAGTCATAAATATACTAATAATATGTACATGATAATATACAAGAGTAGCTTAACTATTTAATTTGTACAAGTACTCGGTAACTGACTATTTTAAATTGCGTGGTATACAGCTATTAAAACCCAGACTTTAAAGAAATGGTGGAGTTTCGAGACACATCGAAATCCAACACTGAAAAACACATTGAATACTAAACTGGCCTAGTGTTTTATGCATTACTATTTTTTGTACATTATTACGTCCAATGGCCACAATGAATCGAATGATGGCTATGGGTTGAAGACGTGATAAAACTCTCGTTAAAACACTGCTCATAAGTTCTTGTTGCCGACACTTCGGACATTTGGTCCCCACAACACGAGCATCGACATAATGCAGTTTCAATTGTCGGCTGAACCAGGCCACACTTTTGATGACAAATAATGTCGGCAAGCGACGTTGAATGGATTGAGGGTAAAAATTGGGGCTCAAAACTCAATTGGTTTTGATTATTATGACTATGCCGGTGAAATGAGGCGGCGGAGGATGAGTTAATAGATGGAGTGGACAATTTTCTGGGACTTAAGCTTCTTGTCTGCTTGGCAAGTTGGTTTTTTTGGTGCCTTCTGAGTCCACAAGCTGCTGCGATTACCAGCACAGAGACGGCAGTCGACGTACCCAGAACAATAATTGGGAACGGTAAAGGCGAGGATGCGCTGTCCATAATTTCTGCTCCTGTTTGTAGTAAAAAAATCAGAAAATCAGTCAATCAATTTCCGATAAAATTACATGCTACCATTTTTAAAACAAATAATTATAAATCTTTATCAATGAAGCCGACACATTAATGGAGAGCATGAATGAGTGACACACTTACCCGCAAGAACGGTCAGCTTAGCGTCTCTAAAAATGTATCCCACACTGTTTGTGGCAAGACAAATGTAGACACCGTCATGCAAGCCGGGCTCCGCTTTTGTAAAAATCAGACGACTAATGATTGTCCCGTTTTTCTGTGTCTCATTTACTCTGATTGTGTCATCCTCTGTCTCCTGTTTTAAAAAGAAAATGTACAAAAACTGTGAAAAAATGTCCCATAAAAAAATCCGCGTCGTGCGTAAGATTAAGAGGTAGCCATTTTCAATCACAGTACCCAACACGCAATAAAAGTAATTCGTGAACATGACTTGACGACATGTGTGCAACACAAAAACGCACACAACGCAACTTCCCATGCATTGTTGATTTAACAGCAAAAAATATTTTGATTATTTTCATTTTCATACCTGAATCACAAGTACGTGTTGGTCGTCCACATGTAAAAGCCGGTGCTTGTTCTTGAGTGCATGTTCATTTATCTTGATGTCTTTAGGAACACGCTTCAACCACTTGATGTGTGGAGGAATAGAGGATCTACCAGCTTTCACAACGCATTCCATCACAGCCTCGTGTCCAGCTAATACGGTGGTGTTGTTTGGATAGCCGACTGCCAGTTCTGGCTTTCGCTTCTCAATCATTTCTGTTTTCAAAGAAATAAAAAACAGGGAAAATTAACGTAAATCTATTTGTCAGAGAGCATCCACCGTAGAAAAAAGGATGTTTTTATAATATGTTCTTTTTTCGTCTTTAAGAAAACGTCTATCTGACAAGCGAAAAGGGTTTTCGGGGATTAGGAGGATTAAGACATTTTTTAAAGTACAGAAAGCATAGTTTTGTCTCTCATTTATTGCAAGCTGAATAAAAAAACAGGAAAGGATGGACAACATGTTTTCAATTTTTCTCTCAATGTTACACGAAATGGAATGAGTGTGAGGAGAATTTTAAATTGGGCATCTTCATCATCAAGTGATGACTTAATAGGTGGAAAAAAGAGAGAGTGAACGCAAGCACGCAGTCAACCATGAGTTTTTAAAACTTGCACACATATTTACCTGTCACATGAAGCTGGATATTGATCTCGTCTTTGCCGAAGCTATTGGCAGCTCTACAGGTGTAGGTCCCAGAATCCTCAGCAGTTAATTTATTCAAGATGAGGGTCCAACTGGACCACCTCCACATTTTATCGTTGACTGGTTTTCCATCCTTTGGGAAATGGACAAAGAGAAAAAAATAATAAAATATCAATTATTGAAAAAAAACCTGCTATCAAAATTATATAATGTTTTATAAAACAAACTATATATGCAAATGGTTTGCCTGATGCACCAACATAAATAAATAAAAAAGAATTTAATGATTCACTCAAGATTTCTACTATATAATTAGTGTCATCTTTAATTTTGGACCTAAAGCATGGTGCAGGCATATTAACATGAGTATACTTAATGGGAAAAGATGGACAATGGGAGATAGCTGTGTCTAAAAATATTTTGATGGATTACCTTAACCCAAGTCAGTTTGGCTGGTGGGGCACCCTGAATCTCACATCGGAAACGGATGGTATTCCCTGACGTTAAGTGCACAGGGCCAGCTTGCTCAAGTGTGTCCGGAGTAAATGTTGGACCAACATGAGGGAAATTTGCTAGCGAGTCGCCTGTTATTTTGATTGACGGAGTTTCTGTGAATGTTGTACTTTCATCTGCAAGCATTAGAAAAAATAGCATTTTTGTTACAAAGATTGGTAAACAAAGGCAGATTTTTTTATCGAACCGTAAATTATAGGGCTTGCATCTGCATACCAAATTTTATGAATAAAAAATGCCGAAACTATTTTCTATGTCAACGGCACATTCTTCATTTTACTATTTAGTGTTACACTGCATATTATATAGACCTTGTCGTCGTGGAGGATTAGGTGCTAAGGTAGTTATCTTTTACTTTTTTGTACACTCTCGGATTACTTTTATCGCCAAACCACATCTGTCATTCTTTCCAATACCATAATATTTTCCTCTGTGGCTATTCAGGCAAAGAAAATATGTTCACAATATTTGTTCAGGAGACAAAAATAATTTCATTAATCTTTACGCAAACACTGCAGTCCCTGTGCCTACGTGCTTACTACTACAGAGCAATAATAATAATATGGGATGGAAAGAGGTGTTCAAAGCGGTCTTCCCGAACAAAGGCATTGTTGGTGTTGGTGATTATAACGCGCAAGGTAATGTAAATAGTAGAATTTGCTCTTCTGCTACTACACAGCAATATGATTACCAAAGAGAATTTCTCTTCTGAAAAAAACTTTTGGTACTTGAATGCACACAAGTATGCTTTTTCTAAAAAGGAAGTTGTTCTCTGAATATAATAGATCCGAAAATGAATGCCGCGGGAATCTGTGTATAGCAACAGGAACAATTTGGTACGCAACACCTCCTCACCTCACATAATGCCAATTCATATAATCAATTGTTGCTCTGTCTCTGACAAAAATGTTTCAGCTGAACCAACTTGAAAAATTATTTATCTCACGTGTTAGGGGGTGGAGAAACTATCAACCGTTACCATGACAGTATCTCCTCGGTGCATACAATCAGCAAATTCTAAAAAGGTAGAACCAATTATGACCATAACCTTTACCTAATCCTATAAATCTGCTTTATTCCAAAGAACTTGTGAAATTTGAGAAAGGGTAGATAAACGAAATTGATAAAAAAAATGGTTTAGTTGAGAGAGAAAATAAATACACTTTTTTACTTTAATTTTTTTTACAAAAAGCTGAACACACTTATTTTCTTTGTTTATTCATACGTAACCATTATATATTTATCGTGAGGGGATTTTGCTGCTGCTGCCTTAAATTTGTTTTAACACTCCCCTTTTGTCACCACATCATTTGTCAACTAAACTACTTTAAATTCAGGGAAATGTCCCATCGCAGGTAAATAAGAGGAAAAACACTAGTACAGTGTAATAATAAGAACAATAGCAGAAGGGGGAACCCTTCTGGAAATAATAATAAAAATGAATATCATGATCATACCTACAATTACTCATGAGCAAGCGTAAGAACCATCAACCATTAAACCTGATGTAAGGCAGTACTACTGCTTTACGTGTTTACTATCATAAGAGATTTGAAGTGCCTCATTTAGGACAAAAAATGATTTTCTACCTTGATGTTGTTACTAGAAACCCGTTGTTAAGACGGGACATCAGGAAATCTATATAATTGCAAGTGCTCATAGTAGTAAAGTATGAAAGGGGCCACCATCAAACATTATTCAAGCTGCCAAGAAAAAGTTAACCATCTATCTTAAAAGTAAACAAATCCTAAGTAAACCTGCCTCTTTATCATTGCTTTCTCACCTTTTTCGTCCTCATTCCATCATCTTCTTCACTATCTTCTCTAGAGCTGGCTTTTTCTACCTTCTTCTTGAAATACCCCCTTTACCTTCCAAAACACTCAAAAATTGTCCTCTGAAGGTTTTACGAGAATTAATGAGAATTGAAGGAGACACTCCAGTCATTATTATTATTATTATTATGATTATTACTATACTCTGCTGCTAGACTTTACTTGTTGTGAGTGAGAGGAGCAGCAAAAGTCCTAGCAAACAAGCAACAATGGAGTACGCGTTCTCTTCTCTCTCAGAGAGCATGAAATTGTCCCCAGTTTTATCAAAACATATAGAAAGGACCAAAAGGGACACTCACATAAACCTGTCAGGTCACCAGAAGAAGGAAGACAGAGTGCTCATAAACATTGTCAAGTTTGACAGTGACAACGCACAGCTAGAGCAATTTATACAAAAACACAATTATAACTGCGACTATATCATCCTTCCTTTCTTCTTCAAATGCTTTTATTTTTATTACCTTATTTCCGTACACACCACACAAACGTTACATAAGCCAGTAAGTTTTTCTTCAAAGGCACGAAGAAAGATAGAGCTGCTGCTGCTGCTACTCATTTCGTGCTTAAGAGAATTCATAAGACGATAGGAATTCAAATAAAATCAAAAATGCCACACAGCCTTGCATCACGCGATTATTGAGGAGGATGGAGAATCAAACTATTTCTAGCACAAAGTGTTCATCCCACACACTTTTTTGATATTTTTAACTACAACACGTAAAAAATAATAATTATTGAAAGAAGAATTTTCAATGGTCCTCCAGTTCTTTTTTATTACAAAGAACTGTGTGACTTGGTTTTTGTCGTTAATATTACCACCAACTGCTACTTGAGCAAACACTCCAGACATTAAAAATCAAAATGAAAGTTTACGATTTACTTCCATTTTGAGACCAAGCTGAAAAGACAAAAAGGCATCCTGTATTTTTTGATTTTACTATTTCAAAACATCGTTTTTCTGGTTGTCACAATGCGTAGCATGACACGATAAGACAAGGATACTTTAGATGAACTAGGAAATAAACAATGTACTCATGTGAACAATTCAGGTTGGAAAAGTTGGAAACGGTAAAAAGTTGACAACATGATAGCATCCCAGTGGCATCCCCAAGAAAATATTATGCTTGGAAGGCATAAAGTCAATGAAAAGTACCACCAGGAAAGGAATAACATTACATTAGGATATTTTCTGTGTGGATGGGACAAAACGATAATGCTTTATGTTTCTCTTCTCTCATCTCTCGCTTGGGGGTTCAGCATTCCGTGTCTTTCATCTTCCTTCTTGGAGAACAAGAATATGCATAAGAAGGGAAAAATTAATGTTGTTTGGTAAAAATGTGAGCCTTACTTGTTGATGATGACGTCTCGCCTCGCAGCAGATGAAGATAAGAGGAAAAGTGAAGGCAAAAATTGTTTAAGGAAATAGTAAGGAGCCAACAATATCTCCTCCAGACTACTGATTCAACATTAAAGACTAGAAGTTTACTCGGAAAATATTTTATGAACAAGGCAGCAGATGGGTAACATAATACGTTCCACTTGAAGTAAAAAGATAATGTTTTTTCGAAAGAAAAATCTGAAGGATTTCATGGAGGATGCAAAGATGTGTTTTTAGTAGCGTCTAGGTACGTGTTGTTTGTGAAAATGGAGAGTTTTCCTGTCATATTCTCATCATCACCTTAACTTTTCTCTGCTTTGACACTTTTTCCATACTTGAGAAACACTTTCCTTTCAGTCGACACTTTTGATTTGAAGCTGACTTATTTCAAGAGAGCTGAGTGAGATAAGAAGGAAAGCGAGATTATCACAATATTTTACTCCACATAGTTGAAAGTTACAAACTTACAATTGAGCAACTGTTGGTTATTCGAAAGTTGAGCTTGAAAGTTTGAAAATTATCTATGCTACCATGACCCAGACTATGTATAATTTTTGGACCATCATCACGACTAGATTCATTGATATTTCTGAGTCTGAAAAACGGATATTTTACATTGAATAGTAATAAATTAAATTATGAACTGGGTTATGGTTATTCATAAAAATGTCACAGATGCTATCATATATATAAAGACCGTTGTCAGTTTCATTTTTTGAGCAGTACCGAAAATTGTTCCGTGTACCACCACTTAGGTTTCATGGTCACATTTTTAGGCTCCTTTGGGTCGTTGTTGGACAAAACACTGTTTATGATTACCCAAATGAGAGACGACCATGACAATCAATAAAGTACCTTCCTTTTATTTTTGTTGACCTCACCAGGCGATATTTTGTTCTGCCGATTGTCTCTGCCCTGCAAGCTGCTCAATATCAAAAGGAACACCTATGTCGCTATGTTGAGCTTTATGATGAGCAAGCGTGACAATGTGACATAACACAAGGGACTGTTGAACATCAACAAGTCACTGGGGACACGATCAAGTCATTTTTGACCACCTGAGTGGAAAGAAAGAATCGGACCGCGACGTCACGTGTACGTGGAACAATAAAATAGTATATGTATTGAAATGAAAATGACATAGTTGATGTAGCTTCAACGGTATTTTTATGTGCAAGTTCTTTTAAATCAGTACCATTTACCCCTCGTCTTCTCCGTATTGAAATAATAGTTGGTGATCAATTTTATAAAATAGTTTCCATTCTGGCACAGAAGAAATTCGTACAATATAAATGTGTAGTAGTAGCTGTGTTAAAATAACTTTTTTAAGATTAACTATACCAAGCTACTAAGCTACATTTATTTTATAAGACCAGACAGGAAGTTCCTGTCATTGCAAAAAATAATGCTTGCACTACATTGTTATTCAATCTCTTTGGCTTGTCTTTCAAAATAACCCCACATTACTTAAGATTCATTCCTATCTGTTTATACTTTTGGTTCTGACAACTGCGTTCATCAACTTTGCAGTTTGTTGAAGCCATGTCCCAACTTCCATTATTATGCTGTTGTCATTCCACACAACAATAGTGTTTGACTGCTTCGTTCTGCCTCAAAACTTTTTTCAGAAAAAAAACTCTGGATGAAAAGAGTTTTTTTTACGTAAGAACAATAAAAGAGATATGTGAAATGTCAAACTTTGAGGATAACAGACTCACGTTTCCTTTTCTCTGGCAATTCAAAAAACCATCCATCTATTCATTTTCTATACACTGCATAAAATATTTGACTTTAACTCTCACATAGGACAATATCCTTCTGCAAGCCATCATTGCGCAACATCTCACAAGTCAAAACTCACAATACACAACCAACCCAAACAATTCGGTTAACAATACATATACTTTGTGCATCTTCGTTTCGTTACTACCCTCTCGTCCCGTTCCCGCTGAGGATTTTTTAGAATTCTACAAATAAATCCTATACGAGGACCGTGTATAATATTTGGTTGTTAAGAAATATACCTTTTTGTCACCAGCATTAAGAGGGTGATTGAAAACGGCATAAAATTTTGGGTAAGAGTCATGAAACGACTGTTTATGTCATTTCTGGGACTGTTGGGTTGGAAAATGTATTGAAGGGTGTGTGCGAGCACAACAAACGATCTCATCAAATCGAATCCTATTTTTCTGGTTAAAATTTGTAGCCTATGACAATATCCAATGTGCCTGAACACTTGTGTAATGTAGAAAAGCAAAATAAGAGTATTTTGGTTGCTTAAGGAAGACAGTCGTATTCATTGTTAGCAACCCGTACAGTAATACGTATTACAATTCCAAAGTACCTCAGTTGACAGTTTTTTTAAAACATTGTGCGATGGGGACAAGATAAAAATTGAATGTTGCCCCTTCAAAGAAAAATTTTAGTTTGTAGGATATTGCGCTGATATACTTAAAGTAAAACTTTTCTTCAAAATTTATTTCCACTAAAGAAATGGTTTTTCAGAGGGAATTTTTAGTATAGAATTGTTTTAATTGTTGTTTGTACTTAAATTTCAAAACCTTCACTTATTGAAGGAACATTTTATTTTCTGTAATGTAATGTAACATGAAAGTCAACTAAAGCAATGTGCAAAACATTGCAAAACCTCAAGAATGCTGTACTTCCTCGAATTAGACCGTACTGACTGTCATATATATATTTGATTTATTACAGGGTTTTATTTTAAAACGGTACATTCTAGCACTCAGTACAAACAATCAATAGCAACAGCTATAACAGTGGTGATTTCATGGGTAAGAAGTAAGGGCTATTGACTACTCATCGCGTATTGACTAATATCGTGGTTTGTAGGAACAAATGTTGTCTTATAACTTTTTAATTTGTGAATTCGACCTTTTTTACTGCGCCTGTGACCAAGTTATTGTACATGTCTGTCAAAATCTGGAAAGGAAGTTGGCTTCAAAAATCATGACAACATCCCTCTTCTACCGTTTAACCAAATCTATTAAGAAGTTTCAGTTTACAATTTTGAGCAAAGCAAAAGTGCTGCTTAAGGTTGTGGACTGTGTCTTAACAACAATTTGCACTGTTTTGAAGGGGACTACCCTGTAAGATTTTAAATACGGTTTTTGCACAAAAATTAAAGAAGTCTAAACGCTTGTCTTTTTTAAAATGCTTAAAGTATAAGATATCGTTTGAATCAAGTTGATATGTCAAGTTGTGCTTGAGTAATTAAGCTAAGTACTAAGCTATGATTGGAAGCTTAATTACTCATACACAACTTGACATATCAACTTGATTCAAACGATATCTTATACTTTAAGCATTTTAAAAAAGACAAGCGTTTAGACTTCTTTAATTTTTGTGCAAAAACCGTATTTAAAATGGATTCTTACAGGGTAGTCACCTTCCAAGCAGCGTTTGGCGTCAAAAATACATGGTAAACAAGGGTAATTGTTGTTAAGACACAGTCCACAACCTTAACAACAATAAGTCACAGCTATCCGTTTTTACTTGGTTTCTTGCTTTGTAGCTGACGATTATCATAAAAAGTGAAAATGATACTCGTTTATTGTATGCATACTTAAATGGCTTGCGCTGCAGGTACTGGAATACAATATGATTACTATATCCAAAAAAAGATAGACAACGTGTTTCGGTAGAACCAAATTTAAACTTCAAAAATTCCTCTCATTCAAGAATCTATTACGTTTGTGTGAATGCTCATTTTTGGAAATGCTCATGATCCCACAATGACCGCTGTCCAAACTGCGCTTGTTTACATAACTTGTATCCGATATAATAGGCAAGATCAGATCAAAATTGATAGAATAGTCGGCCGCCTTCTTGAGAACCTTTTTAGGCAAATTCCTCAAGAACGAGTTGCACATTCCGACAAAAACGGGAGTTGTAAGATTCAACGCTTAGAAGATAAAAATATCACTAACAGTTTTAGTACTGGTTCAGCATGATACCTTTCTACCTTTCATAAAATCGCATAATTTTAAGTCATACTACATACACTACAAGAGGATTTACAGCACCAGCGTGACGTAATTCTTCAGTTATTTTGTTTAAAACCTTTAAAACAAAATTTGAAAACTCGTTCATACAAACATTAATCTTCCATTTGAATCTTCGTTCAAATCTTCCAATTTGATTCATCCAAAGGAACGCAACACATTAAATTCTTTGGAAACGTATGAACAATAGGCACAATTAAGGCTGCAGGTAATCACGTAGACTGAATGATATAACTTTGAGCACACGCAGTGATATCACTAAAAGTAAATGTAAAATATGTTGCCATTTGCACAGTTTTCCTACTGCGAATTATTGTGTTGTCTCGCGTCTCGACTAGCTGACGCTTGGCGCTTCCATAATATAATGCACGAAGTACCGCAGTGTTCTAAATGGCCCTAACAAGACTGCTTACAGGAAAATCAGGCGTGTGAAAGTTAAGTGACACCAGTTGCCCTTGCCTCAGGTGCCACCGCGTGGTTTGGCAAATATCATAATGATAGTAATGGTAGAAATATTATGGTGAAATGAGAATGATGTATACAGGAATGTGGTATATTTAGTTATCGCATAAACTTAGATAGTTTTGAGAGAATGGCTATAGGGTGTAATTTACTCACCAACAACAACGAGTCGTGTACGTGCAATCTGAGAGCCCACTCCATTCATCCCTTTACATTCGTAAACGCCCGAGTCCCTGAGAACTAGCGAGCGTATCCTTAAAGCCTTGGACGTAATTCGCAGTCGTGACCACGAGTTTGTGATGAGCTCTCCGTCCTGCAATATAAAGAATTCGGTCTTCATTTCACTTTCAGGGAAAAATTAGGATAATAGTAGGTAACTAAATACAGTGTACATGATAGCAAAACTAAAAACTTTTTCATTTGACTTGAGGATCATTGTGTTGGCAGCTGGTAAATACTACGGATTCTTTTTACTTTTCGAATTAGGAAGTGCGCAGCAGGAAGGAGCACACAGATAAAAAACACAACATTGAAAAAATGATAAGTCGGGAAAAGTCAGAAATGAAGTCATTTACAGAAAAATCCGCTGGTTTATTGTAATTACATTAATTACCCACTGATAAGTAATTTCCGTGTTTGGTGAAGACTATATAATAATTTGGTGGAAAACTGGAAAATGAGGTAAAATTCAATGGTACCCTACTAGTTACCTTTTGCTACATCATCCAATTTAACGCAACACGTTTTTTTGATGACTTCATACATTCGATTGTTTTGTTAATTTGGAGCCGTCGAAAAAATGCTAATTGCCTAAAAAGGTAAAGGGTAAAAGCATGTAGTCACTGACCTTAAACCATTCAACCGCAACGGACGACGGTTCTCCTTCCATGGGACACACCATACGAAAATCCTGACCAGTTTGTAAAACCTGTAGCGGCCTCAACTCTCTGCCAGGCACTCTGGATGCAGCTATAAAAGCCAAAAATATAATGGGTTAATAATTACCAAAAATGAATTGACAGGTTGCAAAAAAATGTTGCCTTTATCATATATATTCGTGCATGTGACTGGGTATGCACCCTAAAAAGTTTAGCTTTCAATTTTCCGCAGATTTAATGTCACTATTCAAGAGAACACATGAAAGCCTAGCATGAAAGGAAAAGAAACGCCGACATGATATATTCAATTAAGATTCCGTGTGTGGTCTGTTATAATATAGAAAGCGATTAATAAGTAAATTAAAGCGAGATGAAATTAAAAGGAGTATTTTTTTCTCGTTAGGCTCCTTTGAAAGGGAAACTGATTATTATAATTCCAGTAAAATGGAATGATTACCACCGTTGTTATTGCTTTGTCTTTTTA
Organism: Entomobrya proxima; assembly: GCA_029691765.1. NCBI lineage: Eukaryota > Metazoa > Arthropoda > Collembola > Entomobryomorpha > Entomobryidae > Entomobrya > Entomobrya proxima. Next base: position 34,036,801 of record CM056173.1, read on the forward strand.
TAGCCAAGCCTGTTTGCACCCTACATACAAAATATATACAGTTTTACTGAAACGAAAGGAAAAGTGTTCCTCTTTAATTACTTTAGTCAACTCCCACCAAAACGAAACCTCCGGCAGTAACCTCATATTATTCAATAACGACGATATATGATGATAACTTCATACACCAGCCATTCATTCAGAAAGGACCAGAGTAAACAGTGGGCGTTAACTGGTAATGAAAGGTTTTCTTCAAAGAATTAATACGTAAAAACAAAAAAAAACATCCGTTTTCATTGTTTTCCCGAAGAAAGGGAGAGTTGAAACGGGAGAGAGAAACTTTTTTAAAGGAGTTACTATACGCTTTGCATGCAACAGCAGAAAAAAAATATGATGATGATTGATGGATTATTTTACCGGACGGAACAGAGACTCCATAGCTCTCTGGCAAGAAAGTGTAGATTGTTGTGAACGGAAAAGTTAACAACTGTTTCTATAGAAATTTTACACCACCTCCACCACATCATCATCGTCATCATATCATGCACAAATCATTTTTACGCATGTAGGCAATAACCTACACGCTCTTTACGTGAATGTTGAATGTATCGGACAAGCTTTTAAAATGCATTTTTCCTGGTGTGTGTTTTCTTGATTACATTGTTAGCTAGTTTGGTTGACTTGCTCTGAAAGAGAATACACACACAACTAAAAAGGATTATGAAATGTTTGAGCTTCTCATTTGGAAAAAGAAACATGGGCTTTTTTTGTTACTCTTCTGCCTGTATTGCAGTGGCTGAGTGAGCATTTCATGGAGATTATCATGGTGATGATGATGAGGATTTTTTCGAAAGTGTTGATGAACCGGAGATATTCCAGATGCCAGGAACTGTGTAAAGAGAGACTGCAAAGTATATTAAGTGCTTTTCGAAAGGAAAAGTGACTCACGCTGAGCGTTTTACCATGCTTGTTAGCCAAGTCATATTAGTACAACAGAGAAGAAAACAAAGCTTGTAATAAGTTTTTCGTTGTTGGTAATCGGGGCTTCTTTTTTATTATTATTTTCATCACTCCCACATTAACCACGCATTATATTTCATGAAAGTATGTAATAATAGTTACTGTAGCAACTAAAAGCTATTGCTATGTCATTTTGAGAATTTTTATTACTTGTAACCTCTTGTTAGAACGGAATGAATGGTTTCTCTGCAAATATAATTTTAAAGATCATTTAATTTTCACACGATTTATGTCACATGGATAAATTAAGATGCAGCAAAGAACTTGATGTCTGGAAACCTGGAAGATTTGAAGGGGAGGAAAAGTAATACATGAAATATTATGCGTGTAGTAATAGTAGCTAACTAGAATTTGTTTTTTATTTTCAAATTTTCCATCAAGTTTTCAACACAAGCAATTTATACGGTGCATTATGTGTGACCAAAAAGATGTTATCTATGTGAGTTGGTCTTTTGAGAATACTGAGAAAAGATCACATCTTGAACTCATCTGTTCAAGTCCCCGAAAACTCAGACATTTCTGGATCGTCACTTTTGAAGGAGAAGGGTGAGAAGAAAAATTGTCCATGCTTGTCTTGATATGTGCATGTGTGGATGTTTAAGCGTGTATCAAATGGGGTTATCGGATCACATCGTTGTAAAAGTTAACGGTGTCTTATGCACATAAGTGTTATTATTATTAGCTTGGTGTTTGTTACAAAACTGTAATGAAAGGCAGGCAAGTTGAGGAATAATGTTATTATGTATTTTGAAAACTTTATTATAACAAGCTGTCATCACCCAATTTTTTCAAAGGAAATGTAAAGTCTCAAAATTCCAAAGAGCGGGCGTTCTTCATATTTTTGCTTTTTTACCCTTTCAAATTTTCACACAATGATGATGATGGCAGAGAATCCTTTCTACAGAGAAGCAGGCAAGTACAATCAGTCATGTGAGTCATGTTCAAGTTTTTGTAATTTTGTGCACACTGGCAAATTTCCAATTTTATAGCCAGTACATTATTATTACTGACGTGAGAACATTTGGATACTTCAGGTAAAATATAATAGCTTTTCTATAGGTAAACCATGACTTTTATTTAGAATCGGTGTCATTTCACATGCCTCAAAAAGTCAGCATAAATGCTTCAAAAATAGACGAATAAGGAGTGCAAATGAAGTCCTGCTGTTTATGGGTGGAAACCGGAATATAGCAAAGGGTACAATGCATTTCACGGATGACGCCCTCATTTTGGCTTCAATATAAAAATGATTATTGAGGGAGTTGCGTGCAATTCTCAATGTTTAAAATTTTTATCAACACTCACACACTCCCATATTAACTAGAAAGGTCACAAAAATATCTTACGTTTTATGATTTTCTGAAGCATATTTGGAATATTTTTGAAAACGAGATACTTTCTGGCTGACATCATCAACCAGAGTCAGTCAGCGGGCCACCATGACCATGGATATAAGGTTGCATAAGAGTTGCTTCGTTGCTTTAGCTCATATCTCCTTCATAACAGTGTAACATGATAAGCCTGCTCTGACTTCTCCAGTAGTCGACCAAGTCACACTCTGACTCTTGCACAGAACCAACCGAATAAATTTATGATAAAATATAATCATATTTCTATTTAAACAGGTAATATTTTGGACCGCCAGTCTTATTGCTTAAAGCTTCTATTTTCTAGGTAGTGTCAAAGACGATCTTGCCACTAGGGAGACGCTTAAACTCACAGCAGCACGCCTGAAAAAATGTGATGTATTGGATATCCTCATAATCATCATGAATGATTATACTATCTTTCTTTTTAAATAAATGCTACCAGGAGAAAACTTCTTCTAGGATAAGGTATCATGTTATCAAAAATCCTGGCACAAATCATGTTCTCCCTTGCACATATCATATAATATTCAAACCTCAGCAATTTCTTCACACTCGCCATAGTTTTTCCATCATTCTTCCATCATATCACTTGACCAGGATTATTTTCTCGATATAAAATCCAATGGCTCCATAATGCTGCTGTGGCTACTGGTCTCTCTCCTTCATGATGACGATCATCATCGTCAAGAAAAGTATCAAAGGTTAGCTTTCCAACATAAACGAGCTTCTGCGTCTTCTGAGACCATACCATTAACACCCTTGTTCTTCCCCAAAATTTATTATGGTGGAAGAGGCACAACACAGCAGCAAAAAGTATTATGTGTCGTCGTCAACTGAAATTGATATGCTCATACCAACAACCACCACCAGCATCACCACCACTCGTTTCAAAAATATTTTCGATTATTTGAAAAGTTATGGAGATGCGGAGAAATTCTGGAGGGTTCATGATGATGCATAAAAATAATGGTGTGGGACAATGCAATGGGAGTCAAGCTATTAGTTGTTCAGGTTTTTATTATTTTCTTGCTTGTTATTATTATATCGCGTTCGAATCATCTTCTTCTTGATCAATTCCTTCCTGGATGACTGGTTATGAAACCAGCAACCACTCCGCTGACTGCTATTAATTTAGTGTGATTTCCAGACAAGGGAGAATCCATGTCACACTCTTGTACTTTGTTTTAAGCATGTCACACGAAAACCTATGTGCTCAACGAGCTTGTTTTTTAGGATCTCATTTATTCCCTCTTTGTTACCAACGAATATATTTAAATTTGGGAAGGGAGTTCCGGAGAGTGAAATTATAAAATAAAATGTGTGCCACCTAATTATGTGCAACCTTAAAAGTAGTTTGAATTTTATTAGGGTATGAAGGTGTCAGCAGCAATGATCAAAAACAATTTACGCACCCAGTCTATCTATACTTCCAAACAAACAGCTATAAACGAATGAGGCAAAGAGGAAACATAAACTGGGAGGAAGGTTCATCATGATCCAATCTTTTACTGATCTTACTTTGAATTTTCGTTGTAAGTAAGTGCTGGCAGTACTGAACGAGGACAGAAACAACAACGACGTGACCACGACTGTATCATGTAACTCGGGTCGTTAATTTAAATGAAGAGAATCGTACTGGATCTCATGAATGTGCACTCCTCTAAACTGAATGGTTTTAAGAAAACCACGATGAGGAAATGACACCTTTTTATTCCAGTTTCATGAGATCGTTTCCACTTTGGTTTCATGTAACAACAATACAAGAGTTACGCTTGAGTAGTGATCATGTTTACCAGTCCTCTACATAAACGTAATAAATAATGAATGCTGTGATATTGTATTTTGAATGTCATGTCCAGTATTCCTGGATTTGGATTTAAATTCGAGTACATCTATATTCATGCATGATGATTTTATGCTGTCAAAGATAAGATGACTTTCAGTCATGATGAATTTTTTGACCTGATCATAAAGGCATGGTAATGAAATTATTTCTTTTTTTGTCAAGGAGTAAAAGTAAAATATTGAAATGGGATGGGGCTCTCATTAACCTTTCCAACGCAAAGATTGCATGCAAAATGTGTGTTATGTTTTAAAGATGAGTAAGAAATAAAAATTTACAAAAAAATGCCGAATATGAAAGAAACTATACAAAGTGTATAAGAGAGGCCCACAAATGAACCTAAAAATGATTTTGCTTTCTGTGACAGAGTGAATGAATGGGCATGGCTTCAACAATAAAGAAAGCAGACGTAGTCATTTTATTCGCCATTCATCAAAGTATTCACTTTTTACTACAATCTTTCCAATAGCAGAGAAACCAACGTAGTCTTGTGTAATTAACCAAGTACCAAGCCCATAATGTCTCTCTTGGGTAGCAGAATAGGTAGCATAAATTAGAGAGCAGGTGTGTAACAACAGTGTTTACCTGAAAGGTAAGCGCATTACCAGAAAAGTTGTAAGAATTTATCAAGAATCATGTTTTGCACAAATTCAAGTAATATCTTTAAATCTTCTTTCCGCAGTTGGTTGCTGTGTTTTGCATTAATTTGCAATGAACCAATATGTCCCCAACAGAAAATTTATCGAAACGAAGGTGAACGTATGCAGTGCTATAAAATAGATTGTGACACTATCGTAATTACACGTGTGTAGTCTTTAAATGTCAGTATTTATTCGTGAACGTAGCAATAAAAAACGAGAGTAGTGACAGCATTATTGTAATGACCCGATTGTTATTTTTTGCATTGTTCATTTCGAATTCTATATACTTGGGAATCAATTGTTATGCACTGCATTGACTGCATATAAAATTATACTTCTTTTAACACCATGGTCATGAGCTTTAATCCAGCTTTAATTAAGCAGAAAGATGTGTATTCCAAAAAGACCCCATACACGTAAGTTCAACACAATGGCAGCATTTTCATGAGAGAGATAGCATTACAAAAGAGTCAAAACCAGCATGATCCATTCCTCGTTCTTACTAAATGCTGCTCATTTCTTGTTTTCCTCTTAACAATGCTTGCTCAGATAAATAGGCAATAATACTTGAAGCCTAAGCCAGAGTTCTTTTCTGAATAAAAAGGCTTTGTTGGAGATCTTTAGCAAGATGATCGACATTTTCAATTGCTCATCCTCCTCCTCATTGTTTACCACTGACGTGTTTTTTTCTCCTCTCTTCTTCTGGACAGACAGTAGTGGCACTATTAAACAGGAAAGACGCTCTCACCTTATCTTCAGATCTGGAACGTCATAACAAATTCACGCGGTAGCTACTCAATCACTAGATTCACTACAACCTGAACAACTTTTGACAGCAAAGTAGACATTGCATATTATGAATGTAGCCTATTTTATTGATTATGGAGTGCAATGAGAAGCACACAAGGCTTTTTTGGCTTATCATTTACAAGGGAAAAGCCAATAGCAAGTACGTGACGTGGTACAGTTTTGGATAGATGGATGATTATTAAAGACGGATTTGGAGAGCTGTTTTCTCCTTCAAAACGTTATAATTCACTTTAATAAGAAACGGCTTGAGTGTAACAATGTCAGTAGGCCAATGAAGAGTTGAGCTTTTATTGCTCACACAGAACTACTGAACGCTGATAATCAAGCCAATGTACATTCCCGTAATAAAAAAACACAGCAAGAGAAATAACCATTTTGATATAAGCAACTATGTATACGCTTGTACAAAAGCTTTTTAGAATAGAATAGAAAAAGACAGTCAACTCAAATCTGCGTTTTGTGGTGTGACGAGAAAGAAAAAACAAGTGTGTTTTGCCTGACCATGTTCATCGTTTGTTATTCTTGTCCTTTTTTATTGGCATGTCACTCCCTTTTTGCATAATAATATTGTGATCTTGCTCGTTCGTAGAAGGACGAAGAAAGCACACAGGTAAGAGTTTTGGTATAGAGAGCTGGCTGTAGTAATTTATAGAGAATCCCTAATCTTCTTCACCCCGTATCACGACTTTTTATCACATTACAACTGCACAGTTGTTGTTGTCACATAGTTTCCAGCCTCGCCTTTAGAGCCCTGCTGCTGTCGGACAAACAGATTAAGCTAAGCAAACTCCTTTTTGACACTTTTTTATCATGTCCTTTCTCGCATACGTGTGTGATCATCATTATTATCATCGTCATCACGCAACGGTTGGAATGTCGATGAACACTCAAAGTGTCAAAAGTGTGAACAATCAGAACATTTTTTTGTTTTCTGTTCTCAGCATCCTACTCTCTTAACAAGTCAACTACCACACAGCTCATCGACATCATCATCGGTAAGAGTTGTGTTTATTCAACAAAGTTTGAAGAGGCCACGTTGTGGTAATGCTTAAAAGTGCGTAAGCAGACACACAAGAGAAACGTCAAGTAATTTCATCTCTTGCAAGCAAACAATAAGCTTCAGGAGAATAGAAATTTTAAAAATAGATTTTAAACGACGAGGAGGGTAAAAACAAATATTATGTATCATCATCATCATCCTCTATCTGAAAAGAATGCGTGAAACAACGGAACAGGATATTATTCTAAAAGAAGAATAAAATGATGATTTTACTGGAAACAGAGGAAAATAAAGGAGTGAAAAACAAAACAAAGTTTGAAACTTCTGTGCATGCTGCAGTGTAAAATGATAAAGCACACGGTTATAAAAGTTTTGAATAAATAAGCAGGTAAGCTCGTGTAATATATGTGGCTGCCGCGTTTAATCTACTATTTATTACTAAATAATAATGTATTGTCATGAAAAATCGTACACCACGAAATTGGTAAAATGGGTAAACCGTATTTTTATTTTTAGCTAACGTCACCATCAAACCTTCATCATCATTCCCATGTTGTTATTATCTAGCAAAGTTGGTTAAATACCAGATATTTTACTACAACCACGCATACGCATTCTCATCATCATCATCATCATGATCATTGCAATCGAAATCCTTTCTTTTTTACATGAACAATCGTATTGTTGTAGTTGGTATTTAATGCTGATTTATTCTTCCGAGATGTTTGGGTTGCGTGTCTTGTTCTCACAAGGATACAAGCACACACTCACACACAGTTACTCAAATTTCGGTTTGCTATTGCTCTGATGCACATCTTCTCATCATCATCATGTTGTTCTAGCATCTAGAATCCTAAAAAAGCGTTTTATGTCTGTTTATTCTATTTACTCTGCAGACTTTTAATATTTTTTTATTATTTGGTTTGTTTTGAAATGGTTACTGCAACAGTACAACAGTTAAAAAACCACAACTGAAAGTGTACAGGCCTTGTTCATTATCATCAGAGAAGAATAATGCCTACTTCCAGTAGAGATCCCACAATATATTTATGGAGCCATATAAAATGATAGTAAAATCACTTGCTCACCCTCATAACAATGTCTACTTATGGTTTGATCAAAGATGAAGCAGTTTTCTGTGTGAAGCCTGCCAGCATTAAAAAAGGCAGAAAAAATGTGTTTCTCTAAACGCAGAGTATTTATAGCAACCAGACGCTAGGTCATCAGCATCACCATTAGCTCTTTCCCTTCTTTGCTTGTCATTCTGACACTGCATCATTTACAGACATTTTCTAGCACCAACTCCTACACCACATAACAGCCACCACCAGAAAAACCACCACCAACACAATCATCAATTGTCGTAACTCTTCAGCTTTTATTATTTCCCTCCTCAGAAGGAAGACACAGGAAAAAGTTACAGCGTCATCGTCATCATCATCACCATCAAGAGAGGATTTTGATTGTTGACTCTTGATTTAAACACTATTGACTGACGAAGCGTAGAAGGAGGAACGCGAGTCACGGGAGGAATCATGGAATCTTTTTTTTGAACACGCTGACTGACTCCATGCAGAGCATCTTTTGCCTGTCAAAGCTTTCTCACCTATCATTACAGTGGGATGTCAGGCCTAGTGTTAATTTTCTATACGAACTTTTCCCCGTATATTTACTTTGCGTGTAAAAAGAAATCTATTGTTATGTGTTATTGCATGAGTTTGGAGGATTTGTTATTTTGTTGGTAGTCAGCGAAACAGATCGGGAAAACGAGGTTGAGCCCGGGTAGGTGGGGCACTCAAGTAGCTTTGCTGTGATAAATGGTGAGGAGGAAATAATGGTAGCAGTAGACAGCAGAAGCACAGTGACTAAATCTTTTTCAAGAAATGATCTGATTTAAATTTTCACTACGTACTGGATATCACACTGTTCGTTGGGGAGAACCCTGCGGATTAGGGAAAATTTGAAGAGGACTCTTTTGAATACATCATTTCATTTCCATTGGGCATCCATGCATGCTAGGTTTCAAATGATTTTATGCATTCCCACCATTTTGTCACTGTGTCGTAGAACTAGCTTAACGGTTTGTTAAATGCAAACTACAAGCTAGTGTTGAAAATTGAAAATATCCAAATGTTTTAGGATTTAGCACTTACCTCTCACACTTCCAGCCCTGCAAACTGCATTAAACAATCCCATGATGAAAATCGCCAAGCAGAGTTTTCTTGCTCCCCGCAACGCCATTTTTCAATCAGCGTATTTAGTACCTGTAGAGACGAATAGAGAAAAGTTATTAGGCAATGCTAAAATGCAGAGTATTTATTTATCATTTATCAATCATGTAATGTGGTATGTGCAGAGTGCGTAATTTCTGGGTTCTAGACCTTTTATTGTTTTTTTTTATGACGGTAGGCGTCCCTCACGTATGCAGTTTGGAGTACGCTTTCCATAAAAAACAATTATTTTTGCTGGTGAACACCATGACGAAGTACATTCGCAATGCAAGGGAATAATGGACACGACTTTTGGTGCGTTAAATATTTGTTTTGAATTTGTTCGCTCTGCGTGTAGCAGTAGAGCAGATTTACAACAGAGTTGAGCATTATTTATATTAGTTTATGTTTTCTGAAAGTCTGGCAATGTGTGTTCATTGTTCCTGTTGAACAAGTAAATATTACACACTAAATAATAACAGTCTAGTCGCAAAACGACTTGTTGCAACTTGCAACCCACGACGATGATAATGAAATTTTCATTTGTTTTTAGTGTGTGTGCATCTGCTTAGTTTACTTTTATTGCTCAACCTGGTACTGAACATGGCATAAAAATGACTCCTCAAGAAAATTAGTCAAACATAGAATTATCCAATTTGTTCTGCACACAAGCGGCTCTTTCTCCTGCTTGCTCCTCGTAAACAAAACAAAAAAACAATCTTCCTGTCTTCTAAAGTAATTTCAATTTCATTGTGCAAGAAGATAAAGAAAATGTACAGGTATATATTGTTTCTTTTACAAGAATACCAAGTAACTGGACTGGATACTGTATGCTTTTCTCCTTAAATTCTACTATCAACTACATATTTACAACTTACACTTGTCATGTGAATTATCTATCAGTTACACATTACCCCAATTACAAAAAACTGGCAGGTTTCTATAGGCTTGTGTTGATTTTCATAGTATACCGTTAGTAGCATTTTAATTTGCATAAAAAATGAGTACATGAATTGTACATAAGATTCAAAAACTAGATTCTGAGCAAAGTTTTCATTCTACTTCGTAAGGTTTTCATTTAACAAAGTTTTTCCAACACCATTTGTTTGTACAGAGAGGAGACAGCACTGCCATTAAAATTGTGTGCATGGTCTCTAGATCTATTTTAATATGACCAAGTCCGTAAAAAGCAAATGCAATCACATCATCATACTCACATTACTGTTTCCCGTTTTTAACAATAAAAATGGACCCCCAGTTGCGAAAGATGCTGGTGCAACAAAACTGGTGTGTATTTTATGTGCACGTAACTTTCTATCTCTGGGATCTGAAAAATATTATGCAGGGTACACGTAACATCACACGGCCTAGTACAGCGTTTTATTGTTAAAAAGAGTCTTCATTTCACTCACGTTTACATACAGAGAAATCTTTTTTCTTTAAGATCGTCCTTGTCTAGTGTGAGTACCAAATTCTCTTTCAAAGTTCAAGTTACTTTCAAAAAGAAGTGTTCACTATTTTTTCTAGGAAAAACGCATTCAGCTTGTGCCTTTTGATCATCATGATGGCACAATCAAAATAACGTTTTGTGCGAGTGTCTATGTTTGCTCTTGTCTGTGTAGAACAAAGATGGTTTAAATTCGTCAAGACCGTTCTCTCATGGTTGTTTTGCTTTGAGTTGACAACTGATGATCTATTCTCTGAATTATATTGAATATTGTAATGTTTTCCACGCAGAAATGCAAATTTTAACGTTTTGGCAAAAAATAGGATATTACTGAAGGAAATGTCATAAGTGTATGATGATTATCTTTCAAAATATTGATCATTTTTCCTATACATACTTCATTATGAATGGATATTATTCTCCAGCTAGGTCTATTGTATGCATGACCAAGCTGCGTTATTTTGCTCACTTTGAATTTCTCAACTTTCATGACGCAACAGGGTATATATCATCCCACGTAAGGGTGTACGGTTCGTCAACTACAGGAATCCTTCCTACTGTGAACTGGCTAAGCCTCATGGATTTTTTCCATGTTCCTCCCTTTTTTCCCTCTTGTTTCTTTCTTTCCCAGCAGCAGCAACAACAGCCAAAGTTTCCCTGAAGATGTGCCTTGCAGGATCAAGATCAAGATCGTCATGGAAAAAAATCTCTGAACTTAAAATAAACTATTTTTTCTTCATGTAGTGAGGAACAAGACGACAAAAATATCATCTCTGAATTTACTCTTGTGCTGTGGCAAACCGCTGTTCATTTCAAAAGTGTGTACCTACTTATCTTGTGGGCAACTGAATATTATTATGACGTTCTTGTATTTTTATGTCATAGTGAGAATGAGAATCCGATAACGCTTGCTTTTACATACACACACACTCACTCACAAGTTTGCGCAATGTGTGACTGCGAGGAAAAAGGGGATACATTAAAGTAGTTAATATGATGATGTACATTATTTCTGTTGTGCGTAGGATTTTGGAGGGACGAGGGAATCGTTGTGGCGTGGAAGACGGGATACCCCGTGGTAATCTTTCGTAAAAGTGTATATATTTTAAAGTATAAAATCAAGAAATTGTAAGGCGGAGGGGATCGGATACATTTTCTGGATGGAGAAGCCGCAGAGATGCCTCCTCTCCTCTCATCTGCGCTGGCCGTAAATCTATCTAAATAATGAAAACGACACGGGCCCTTCAAACAACCAACAATTTATAGGCCAATTAATTGCATTAAAAAGACTTTTTCCTGTCTATTTGGACCTCCTCCTGTCATAATCTTTGGACAAAAAGGTACACACACATGGAAGATGAAGATAGCAGTACTTCTATTTCTTCATTTGCCATATTCATATTATAGTAAGTAATCATAATCATTCCTCTTTTGCATGACTTTACATTGCAGTCAAGGTTTGAGACATAGGTAACTGAAAACCACGCAGACATAAAAATGTTTCCTGTGTATATACTACAAGGTATGTTTTGGAATTTGCATCACGGAATTTTTCAGAAGCCGCAAAATTATGCTTTCCTTATTATTCAACCCAAAGAATATTTTGCTTCGTTATCTCATGTAATAAGCATGCATAAAACAAAACAAATGTTTACTGTTTTAGAAATGTACGTGCACATGATTTACACGGAATAAAATTTCTTTTACTTAGTCTTGTACTAATGAATCTCTACTATTTGTACTACAAATCTACATGCTTACCGTATTTTGTAGTAAAATCCAAATATAACAATCCCGGTGTTAACGACCACTTACTAATAACGCAATACGCAATATCTTGCAATACGTAGCATTCCACATAATTTCACACGCAATTATGACTGAATAATACCAACAACCTCACCGGTAATTTTATTGTTCATAAACATTAAATTTCACTAATTGAGTTGTGTGTTTATGTTACAGCACATTGCGATAATTGTACTTTTATTTAAAACCACCCATTAAGATGTATAACAATGCTAATAACGAATGACATTCGTTAACCTTTCGATAAAATGCTTTCTGTTCATTTCAATGTCCCGTAACAACTTTCCAGCTTAAACATCCTTCTTTCAAAAAAAATGTTTTATTTAACGATACACAAAATTGACAAAATTGTCCACGTAGAACACAAATGGATGGAACTAACTATAATTCCAGCAACGCTGTAACTATAATGCTTAAGCAACAGCAATCTTTGTCTCAACACTTTCTTTGGAAAATCCAGCTCATTCACATGGTGCTGCACTTGCCGTAACGACGCGACTGCCTCAACCGACACAGAGATGTTGTTAGACGTGAGTCTGAAGACCAACTGGTAGCCAGAGAAAAGTGTGGCCGGGCTTATTTGCCATGACTGCTCCTAATCCATTCTGACTGCTTAACAATACTAATGTCTCTTAAGAGATTATCCCTGCTTCTTGCCAGTGTGCCTCCCTGCCTTCACGACACGTCTCTTATTAACCCACACACCACACCAACACCACCACTGAACTGGACTCATCAATACAGCACAGTACCATTTTAGAAAATAATGCAGTTTGGTCTATAGGTAGTTATGAGTCCTACCATAGCAGCATCTCTAATGCACAAATTGAATATGAATAGAAGTAGACCCTTGAAAATCCCTAATGTAAACATTATTAACATGCACTGACATGCATGCATTAACGAGCATAAGAGCACACAGGTTAACTTGCTAACGAGCCGTACCTTTTTTGTCTTTAGCCAGTACTCAAATCCTTCGACCAAAAAACACAAACTGAAGCTCATTACTTTTTGTGAATTGAACGACTAAATGAATCCCTTCTTAAATGAACTCATATTAGAAAATGTGTATTAAAGTAAAAAAAATGTGGACTTAACATTACCTTCAGTTTACTTAACTGTCGAGAAATATTAGCCTGGGCTATTAAAACGAGTTTTACTAACCATTATGTCAGTAGGGTTTTTTCATAATGCAAGAATAATGATTTCATATTGGCTTATTAAGAAAGGGGAAAGGATAGAGGGATTTGTCGTGTTCTACGTTCCCAGTATTGTGTCTTATAGATTTTCTGATAAATGGGAAAAGACACAGGGCAATACTGCACAAAACAAGGATCTCCCAAGGAGTCCAACAAACGAGCATGGAGTAAAGTGCAAGCCCTCGGTCATCCCGGATCAGAGGAAACACCAAGTGTTCATTTTTCTCACAATATTTATTGTCAAAGCACAATATATTTCTCCAACTCTTATCGTTATTATCATTGCACAAACATTATTTCATCCCTGTTGTCTGGCAAGAAGAAGAGTATTTAAGTACTGTCACATGGACAGGCTGGACGCGCAGGGACTTTATCGTTTCATCTTTTGGGTCTGTTCTGAGCTCTTCTTCTTGTTGTGCCCCATGCATCCAGCCAAGAGGACAGACACACATTCACGAAAAAATACTGTCCCATTACCCTCTTATCATTTCAAGTCACCACACAGTCACAGTCACTTTGTTTTAGAGGGGAAGCTGACTAAAGGAAGGAAGGACCCTTTCAGTTGCTTGCACATCAATCATTTTATCTGGCAAGATAAATAATGTTGATGTTGTGTCACGACCCATTAGAAAGAAAAAATTCTTTTGTTGTTATGAAATCGCTTGAATTCCATTTGTAATGTATGGCTTCATGGATGGACACTTGGCACGGATTTTTTCTGCTTATTTAGGCTCTAGGAAAAACATTCAATTGAAAAATGAAAGCCCTTTCTTTTAATACCTTTGATTTGACCAAACTAAATAAGGCATGCAATATGTGTGCGTGCACATAAATGCTTTGTTAAAATGCATATTATTATATTGCATAGTTGTGGCCACGGTGTGATGTTTTGACTAATGAATTTTTCTTGAAAGAAAAAAGTCCTCCCATTAACTGTAGATGGTTCAAATGAGGGATAGGAATTGCTTCCTTGATCCCTGGTGTCATCCCATCCATCATTAATTTTGAATTTTTGTTCTCAGCTATAAATAGTACGTACTTATGACACTTACTAAAAATTATAACGACATTAAAGGGTAAGTTGATTAGCCCTAGAACATTATGAAAAATTTCTCCAGCTAATGATCAGTCATGATTGATAGTAATCAATCATAAAGGAATGTAGGATAAAATGGAGCACATGAAAGTCAAAGAGTCCATAAACTTTCCTAACATTAAAACAACAGTTGCACAGTCAAAAATGTGAACACAAAAGGTTAGGAAAAAGCTATAAAGTTGTAGCAAACGGCTCCTCATGGTGCAAGCGCATAATACAACAGTATATACTATTGAATTTAGACTTGTTTTTTAATCTTGAAGAAACCTTTCCTGCATTTTGCTACACTTACTAAGCGTCACTTTCATTGCATGAATAAATCTCCGCATCAGTATAATGGCCTAAACTGACGGAATATCTTAATTCTGAAGGACCTTAGGAACTTTCGCAATTTCCATGCAGCCTACATTTAGTACCACTAGATGTATTGATTTTATAAAAAAATGTTTCTTGTAGCTTGGATGCTAAAATCTGAATTTGTCATAGGTATATCATTTATACGGAATTTTTGTAATACTTGATAATCAAAAACTTTGGTGGGACCACTAACCCAAAAATAAACGGAGTATTGAAGATGCCTTGATTAGAATTTCAACCTTTAATAATATGGGAAATGATAAATTGCATAATATTCTTATTCTAATGCCAATTCTTTACGTGGTACTGGTGCTCACAACATTTAGGTAGCTAAAATTGTCTGAAATGCAAAATTTTCCTGTAAGTAACAACTGCTTAGATAAACTTTGTGATTAGGTATTCAAAGAGTTTTGTAAAACCCGATAGTAGTAATGAGAAATGGATACATTTTAGTTTCACTAATGAAAACGCAAATCTCCCTGTAAATCAGGTTTGATCTGTAGACATTACATTTTCATATTATTTGCATAAACCTATTTATGACGACTGTTTCCCATACTCACATCAATGTCATGATGCGGGAAACCATAATTGGCCTCGAGGAAACTTGCGAAATCTCCTGAAACTCAACAGTCAGCAATTATCATACTTTATGTTCCATGTATGTCAGCAAGCATTCAGACATTGAGTAGTACGTGCGTAGTCAGTTCTCAGACGTAAGATGTACCATAATATTATCCAGTCTGCACATTCATAAACTACGTAATAATATCCCACGACTATAACGGAAAAGAAGACCTTTATCACCTCCATTAAATCCTTACTTAACCACTTTGCCAGCTTCTAATTCGCACAATCATAAATACAAGTTGGCTCCCATTATGTGGTACAACTTTAAGTGGTAAACATCTTCCAAGTAAGCAAGGATATAACCCCACAGAGAGCCCTCACCATTTAAAAGAATTGTATCATTAGTTTCAATCTCTTTGTGTTTGAACCCAATTTTTATCTCTAAAGAAAAGCAGTCATCATCGATTAAACTCTGCTTTGTTTGCACATTTTACCATAAAAGATGAAACTTTCCACATTCCCCACACTCCACGTATTGCATAATTTTCAACAAGGTTTTTCCTTATGTAAAATGACACTAATAGCAAGTCAAATCATTAAACTAAACTATGAGCCAGCATTTATTAAGAAAATTGCAATAAATATAAAATGAGAAGACAAGCGCATAAAAATCCATATCATATCATCAAGTAAGATGCTATTGGAGAGAATAACACGGGCAAAGTATTAGGAGGCACACAGATTCTAACAACTCAGTCGCCATCCTGAAGCCCAACTTGAAACAAGCTAAAAGTATATAAGTTTTTTAGTGTCCACCACTGACGGACGGTGCATTGCAGCAAAATTCCACCAAGAAGACAGGATTGCCTACTAGTTTGCCTTGTATCGTTATATATAGCACCTTATATAATAGTTTTACAAGCGCAGGAAAAACCGGCTTCATTTTTTCCCAGTTTGACAGCTGAGTAAGTTTTTGAAAAACATGAGCGTATTATATACTACTGCTTTCCATTGGCCCCATAATATCATTCTATTGTTCATTGTATCTTGGTTGTGAGCAAGATATCCCTAAATATGACCTGTATGTCTGATTCATACGGAGTACTTATAGGCCGTGCTTGGTCAACAATTTGTCACTCTGATTTTGCACATTCCACAGTACGCTAATTTTAGGGGTGACAGAAGTGTTATTTCCTGCTTCTGCGTCCATAGTACCATACCTCAGGGTAACGGTTTTGATAATAGGAAAAGGGTTTCTCACATTGTCATTTATGATTTTTGCTTGGCAGCACACTATTTCCGACATAATTTATCAAAATGAGTGGCGATTCCAATTCGGTTGTGATACTCTCTGCAGTGAGAACTCCAATAGGTAAGCCAACATTTATATAAATCTTTAGCAAGTTAAAAATTTGCTAAAGTACTATGAGCACATTATAGACAAGCTTGTGTTTTTCTGTACCAAAATTGAAGGGTCATTTTGTGGCAAGCTGTCTTCCATGAAAGCCCATGATTTGGGTTCACTATGCATAAAGGAAGCTGTGAAAAGGGCTGGAGTATCTGCAGATCAGGTTTCAGAAGTGATCTATGGCCAGGTAAATTTAGCAACACGGGTTTTGCAAATGTGGTACTTGTGTAGCAAAATATACTAGTGGCAATGTTATTTAAAGGTACTAACTGCTGGACAAGGTCAAAATCCTGCCCGCCAAGCATCCGTTAATGCTGGCATTCCACATTCCGTCCCTGCCACCTCTGTTAATATGTTGTGTGGTTCTGGATTAAGGTAGTAGTAACCTTGCTTAAATAGTTGAGTACCACAAGTTGTGGTACTGGATTCGTGGATTAAGAATTGTATTCTATTTGGCTCAGAGCAATCATGTTGGGCGCACAAGCTATTAAACTTGGGGATTCTGAAATTGTTGTGGCTGGTGGCCAGGAATCCATGAGTCAGGCGCAACATTCTGCCAACCTACGAACTGGTGTAAAAATGGGTGACGCACAGTTTGTGGACACCATGATAATTGATGGGCTTACTGATGCCTTTAACAAATATCACATGGGCATAACTGGTCAGTTTGAGCTAACTGCGAGCAAGCATATTAATTTCGAAATGATTATGATATTATTATACTTTATGATAAATTTCAGCGGAAAATGTTGCCAAGCAATATAATGTAAGCAGAGCGGAACAAGATGAATTTGCTTATAAGTCTCAGCATAAAACCAAGGTTGCTATGGAGAATGGTCGGTTTGGGGATGAAACGGTTGCAGTACAAGTTCCTCAGAGGAAAGGAACCCTTGAGGTGAATAAAGACGAGTACCCAAAACCAGACACGACTCTTGAGGGTCTCCAGGGACTTCGGTCAGTATTTGTAAAGGACAGTACAGGTACTGTAACGGCTGGAAACGCTTCGGGAATCAATGATGGTGCAGCAGCTGTGGTGCTTACTTCGGAATCTACGGCTAATATGTTAGGTGCCAAACCACTGGCTCGAATAATTTCATATGCACAGGCCGGAGTTGACCCGGCGGTTATGGGAATGGGGCCTGTTCCGGCCGTTATTGCAGCTGTAATAATAACTATTTGTCATGTTTCCAATCTTACGTATTTATTTGTTTGACGTATTGATAATTTACAATTATTTGTTTTAGTTGAAAAAAGCACAGTGGACAATAGACGAAGTCGACAAGTTCGAGTTGAACGAAGCGTTTGCGGCACAATCATTGGCGGTAGTTAAAGCACTTGGGGCTGATCCAGAAAAGGTAAACTTTAACGGAGGGGCAATCGCTCTAGGACACCCTATCGGTGCCTCTGGAGCCAGAGTTGTTGTGACACTAATTAACGTGTTGAGGCAAACTGGAGGAAAGAAGGGAGTTGCTGCTTTATGCGTTGGAGGCGGAATGGGAATTGCCATCTGCCTTGAACTTTTGTGTTAACTCTCATAACTTGGCAGTTTGACAATGTTTGCGAGCGCAGCTTGTAACAGCACAACAAACAATCATACTCCTACTAAAGGGATTACTACGGTGCTTCTATAAATCTTGACAATAAATGGAAATTGGAACGACTGTATATTTTCAATAGAAAAAGCCAAAGTATTTTTGCATCGACAATATGAAAATTAATAGAAATTACTTACAATGTTGTAGTGATGTAATCGTCATGCCAAATCTATATCATGTCAATATAGCATGCGTGTTAATATGTGTTACTGTCTGACAATTTTTGAAATGGACAAATAAAGACATTTTACTTTTTGGGTTTACACTTTTGAATTTTATTAGTCTGCATTTCAATTATTGTAAAGCTCACAAAACTAATTTTGTGCTAAAAGTTCTACTGTAAATTTTGAGAAAGTTAATAATGGGTTTAGGCATTATCGCAGTGATGATGTACCTTGTTTTTCTTCAATTACTAAACGTGTGTTTTTCGCCGCTTTTAAATCTATAAGGACAGGAACAAATGCTGAGAAATGATAATTATTAGGTCGTGAATTTACATCAGTTCATTTTACGCTTGCTTTGGCAGCTTAACCATAGGTATTCAATTTAGCAACCAGGAAATACACGTGGGATTGTGGTAGAGGCCTCTATTATTTTGTTTCTGGCGAGGAATGAAGCAATATTTTCTGCAACACGGTCTGGGGCGTCTTCATGTACAATATGACCTACGCTGCTCAGCACTTGCATTTGAAACTTTCCCTGCATCTGAGCAACCATTAGTTCCTTGTCCAGCCTATCCACTCCAGCCAACAATAACAACTTGGGTGCTCTCACAGTAAGAAACCTAAAATGACAATAAGAAAACATTAATGATGATGTATGTGATGAAAAATGTCAGACATGGCAAAAAATAGCCTTTGCTTACTTTTGTGACAACCCTTCAAACCAGCCACGCCAATACGGCTCAGTCTTCTTGAGATCGATTCTCCAAACGTATCTCTCCTACATAATTACACCAATACGCAAGAAATTTTTTATTTGATTTTCCATTACACATTGCATACAAGTTATATGATAAAATATTCGAAAATATATTGCTACCGCTGTTGGTGCGTGCATTAGAGCACCCAAGCGAGAGGTTGGTTTCGGTTTTGCTTCAACTTCACCGTCTTCTGCAATTGTTCCAATTGTTCCAATTGTCCCAATGGGGCTTGTTGGTTCTTCTGGAAGGGTTTCAGAATCTTCGACCATTGTGGATTCGGGTATTGCACCGCTTAACAACTTTAACTGACCAGGCATTGAGACTCGTGCAGAATCTGTATTCCGGGTTTGACCACTTCGAACACTGTAAAAACATATAAATTGTAAAGTGGAAATGTAATCTCTTTAATACAGTATATCAATACGTAATACAAATACAGCGTTTCTACAACGTACCACCACTCTATAGCAGTTTCCAGGGACTTGAATTCTTTAGGTCTGTTTCGCAGAACGTGCTGCATACCACTTAGAGATTCCAAAGCGGACCCTTCCACCACATCAATAACAATCAATCCTGCCAGATTTGTATCAGACTCGTCTTGTAGTCGCACAGACAAGTGTATTGCAAATGCACCACCCATGGAGTGTCCCACTAAAATCAGCGGTCTTGATCCTAGGTTCAACTTATTCACCAACTGAAACAAGTCCCTGAAATATCCAAATTTAAATCAATTCTACAGCTTACAACACAAGAAATCCTTTACTCCACACAGCTATTAAAAACTCAAGCCTCACTCGGTCACTCTATCGGTAGAAAGATCGGCTTCATTTTCACAACTTGACCTCCCATGTCCTCTGATGTCCACCGCACCAAACTCAGCATTGAACATGGGCGACAGTTGTCTTATAAGTGGGGCCCATGTCAGCCCAGAATAGCCGCCTCCATGAAGAAACAGCAAATAGGGCACCGTCGTGTGTCCCCCTCCCGACAACTCCGTCTCGTACAGATACAACTTATCACTGTCATTCACCGGAATAAAGCGCGCATTCCCAAAGTACTCGTTGGCTGGAACTTGAGAGTAGTCTCTGCAAAACAGCACTCAAACACACAATTTTAGCTTCTGCCAAACGCTTCCAGCCTTCGACTAAAAAACGGTTAAACGCTTTTCTTACTTTCTCGGGGACATGGAACAATCGCCCTCCCTTCGCTTCATCACAGGTGCGCTTCCTCGGAGCATCGCTTTCCTAAGGTCACGAATATTGGACAACCTATCCATCAAGAATTTTTACAGCAGTTTGCAAAGTTCCCTAAGTTAAAACCACCGTCTAAAGTAAGGAAAAACAAGGCCAGTTTTATAATCGACATAAAAAAGTGAAAGAAAGGGACGCTGCACTTGACACTTTCCAGCCCTTTCCTTTTTTACCAGCGTATCATGTAGACACGCGTGGTTGCAAGTAGAAACGGTGAAAGCAAAAGTCAAGCCATTACTAAAAAAATAGCACAGAAATTAATAGTCAATTGTTCTGGCCTTCTAAGTGGTCATTGTTTACAAACAAACGCCTTTTCCGTCTACTACGCATCTCTCGGGTATATGACATTGGCAGAGAAGCTACTTTGAACAAGATTCACGCGCCAGGTAAACCAGTGAAGAGGGACGCACCGGGAAATACTGAGACGGCTCAATGTTCACGGCAAAAGGAACTAAAGAAAAAAACGGTGGCCTGTTTTGCGTGGGCCTCTGAAACTACTGGTTGTGTTTGGTCTGGTTTTTGTATTGTATTTGCACTAGTCTGCTTGTCTATTTGTCCCGGTTTTATTATTAGGCTTTTTCTGCTTTCACCGTTTATTTGGCATGTCAATAGAGTAAAGTGGTGGTTCTGGAATTTGTCTGGTATGTTGACTTTCCTGTTGCCCTGCTTTCACCGCTGGACAAAGGATACATTACATAGCTAAAAGGTTTTGTGTGGGGTATTGGGGATATGAATTTATTGAAAATGAAAAACAACACAGGACTTAGCTTTAAGTTTGGCTACGACGGGCATTAAATATTGTATTACTACTGTAACTGTAAATTGATTTGCAATTAGAGATTAGTATTTTCGTCCAGAGGCAGATGTACTATTAACGGTAATTAGTGTGGCAAAGGCCAATAATTAAAAGCCATTTTTTTCTATTCCATTAGAATCTAGTTGCAGAATAACATGTAAAATTGTAGACTGACTAATATGGTATTTACTTGAAGATATAAGCAAATGCGTTGTAGCGGTTTTTGACCTGAAGCGGAAAACAAATAGTTTACAATTTGTACTTTAGTATAAAGTTGGAATTACGTGACGTGTCAACGTTATTTAAAAGCAAAGCATTAATTTTTATTGTAGAATGATTTTAAAAATTTAAATTGTCATTTTTAGGAGTGAAAAATGTTTTCGCCATTTATTAGATGAGTTACGGTTGAAATTAAAACGGGAACAGAGTGGTTTCGTCCTATCTCATGCAATGTTTTGACATTCGCATTAACACTATAAAAATCATTAAAATAATCCTATGTAACGTATTTACTTCATGCCATGTAATGCCACGGATATTTGTTGATTTGCATGAAATATAAATGAAGAAGCTAGCTAGAAAGGCAAGAACATACTAGTAGAACATACCAAATATTGTATTACTAAAACCTAGCAAAATCATTTTGTAGATCAGCCACTTGCTATCTGTTTTATTTATCAAATAGACCACTTTCTGCAAACATGGCTTTACTAAAAAGCTGTTGGCTGTGTAATTTATAAGTTAAATAATAATCAAGGACAAGCTGATTTGTTTGTTAGCGTTTTAGCACAGTGTCAAAAAAGTCATAATGGTTGTCCCAACAGCTTGGTGCATACACATAACTTATGATATCTTGATCATTCTAGATATGAGATAACACATCATTGACGTCTGACATTTTGATATTTCCGTAACACGAACTTATTAGTTTGAAGAAGGAAGCAGATGAAATCTAATATTACTCTGTCAAAGGCAGAGAGACATCTTACAATTCCTAATTTCCTTGATTTACCCTTTGATCCTCGTGTTATCAAAAGGAATATTATGGCATTATAACGAGTTTCCGGTAATATCTCATCATCATGACCATATTATTTCCTTCTTGTTTTCATTAAGCCGCTTTCCTTTCTCTCTTCTGTGGAAGCATTGAAATCTTTTTCTTTCCTTACTACGTTATTGTGTGTTCTCAGCCCACGCGAAATCTGAGACGACTCACTTGTTTTGCTTCTTTCTTTCTTTCTCGTTGATATAATTGAATCCCAGTTTTCCAACTTATAACTTCAAGGAAATATATGTTTGACCTCGTTTCCACCATCACATACAACAAATTATTAATATCTGATCCTTTCGCTCATTTTCTCTCGAATGATTCGTATCGTAGGACCAGATTTTCACCTTGGGTGATATAATATCATTTCGTAACATATAGAAATTTCATTCCGTTGGAATGTATCAAAAGTTCGCAATTCGCTCCCATCCGAGATGTTGTATGAGCTGTTGTGTCACCAGTCACTATCAACAATAATCTCATTTTTCATTTCATTTTCATATTTCGTTCTGATACTTCAAAGCAGCTTTCTATTTTATGCTTGCATGCCAAAAAGTACAAACGTACGTCTGATTACTTCATATTCAATGCTACCATAAATAACAAGCTTTTCCAGGAAAGTTAATGATATCATCAGGTAGGCTAATAATATATCAGGGCACTATAAACCGGAATATTATTATAGGCATAAAGTCAAAAATTGATTTTTGGACGAAATTGTGTTGCGCATTTTGAAAAGGAGTAAACAATTTCATCCAAGCAAATTTATGCGTTCAATTGCCAATATCCGAATGCTAAAATATTGTCTCTTGTCTCTGTTGTCTGTTGCTTGTCGATGTTATAGTCACAACATGCCAGCAATATGTTTGGAAAATGTAATGCGAATAACGTAGTTGATGAGAAATGATGAGATCGAACGATCAACATGGTACATACACGTGAGTTTTGTAAACCTTTTGATGGTACATTCATTGTACACAGGGATATGCTGTTGGAACGTGACGCAGAGAAAATGCAGAAGTTGGTGAGACATAGCAGTAGCCTGTGAAAGACAATCTTTTATGTAACTTGCTTTCTCCGCTATTTTCCCGAATTTGTGATACTGCGTATTTGTAATTCCTCGAAAACTCTCTTACTTTTTAGTTTGTTTTTGTAGTCCGCTATCCACATGTTTAAAGCTAGGGTAAAGCCCAAACAAGCACTCAGCAACAGATTCCATGAAACTTTCAAGGCTATGTGCCATTTTGTTTGAAGTGAAAATTTTCTCTTGACTTCATCTACAGTCGTAATTCTCTACTTTACAATTCACGAAGGTTGAAGTGTGATTAATATCCTTGTGAGCTGTTTGGATGAAAGTCTTCTCGGTATCACTACCAGCATCAGTCGATGGTATAATATTATGTAAAACTGAATGAGCTTATGTATGTTGCATGCATATTTAAAACCTCTCCAAGTAGTAAAAATGAAATAACGGGCAATTTGAAAACACATGTTAGAACTTTCAGATCGGATTATAATGATATCTACTAGTAAAAAAACGGCCAAGATGGCAAAGAATTCAAGAATTTTGGCACTTTGTCTGATTGCAAAAGAAAACTCCTTCTTTAATTGTTCCCATTTTGATTTGTCAGAGGCAATGTACAATGCACACACATCAGTATCCATCCTCACTGTGATTTTAAAATCCATCATCATTTTAGTTACTGTGTATTTGCATTGCAAATTGCGACCTTGCTGCATCATACTAGTGTTATTTTACATATATTCCGATTTTCAATTTTCCTAGAAGCGAGAAACCTTCTTCATATTTGATACATGAATAATTGCTTTAAAAGTTCATCCTAAGACGGATTGAAATACAATATAAATATCAAATTTTTGGTATTCCAGTTCCACTTTTTCATTCAATTAATTGAAAGATGAATCTTGGTTTTTGCAGTGCAATAATTCCAATGGTAAATACAAAAAATATAAACGCAAAATTGGAAACTAGTTAAATTTGAAATTGCTTTCTGCTCGTTGCCAATTTTGACTTTGCATTTTGTTTTCCTACTTTCATACTTTCCCACTATCTTGATTTAGCTCTTGATTTTGGCATTGGATACATAGTTTGGTAACAAAATCGAAATAATAATAAAACATGGTAATCATGTAGTAGAGAGTAAGCTTGCCGAAATTTGGCAAATTGACAACATATTCGTTAATTTGGTCAAAAACTGACCTAAAATCATGTGTCGCATGCTATAGGTCACTAAAAAAAACTTTGAAATCCGTCGTGACCTTTGACCTTAGAGTTCAAATTTCAAAAATCGGGCTACGTCATAAACAGGTTCAAGTGACCAGAAACGTTTGTGCGAAAACAGAATTCTAAAAATTTATTACTGGACTAGTGATATGGCGCTCACAAAACTTGACCTTTGAATAACGGCCAGACGATTTCGAATTTTGACAAATGGATTACATCTTCGTTACTTTGGTCAAAAACTGACCTAAAATCATGTGTCGCATGCTATAGGTCACTAAAGAAACTTTGAAATTCGTCGTGACCTTTGATCTTAAAGGTCAAATTTCAAAAATCGGGCTACGTCATAAACAGGTTCCAGTGACCAGAAACCTTTTTACGTTAACAGAATTCCAAAAAAAATTCACTGGAATAGTGATATGGCACTCACAAAACTTGACCTTTGAATAACGGCCAGACGATTTCGAATTTTGACAAATGGATTACATATTCGTTACTTTGGTCAAAAACTGACCTAAAATCATGTGTCGCATGCTATAGGTCACTAAAGAAACTTTGAAATTCGTCGTGACCTTTGACCTTAGAGGTCAATTTTCAAAAATCGGGCTACGTCATAAACAGGTTCCAGTGACCAGAAACCTTTTTACGTTAACAGAATTCCAAAAAAAATTCACTGGAATAGTGATATGGCGCTCACAAAACTTGACCTTTGAATAACGGCCAGACGATTTCGAATTTTGACAAATGGATTACATATTCGTTACTTTGGTCAAAAACTGACCTAAAATCATGTGTCGCATGCTATAGGTCACTAAAGAAACTTTGAAATCCGTCGTGACCTTTGACCTTAAAGGTCAAATTTCAAAAATCGGGCTACGTCATAAACAGGTTCCAGTGACCAGAAACCTTTTTACGTTAACAGAATTCCAAAAAAAATTCACTGGAATAGTGATATGGCACTCACAAAAAACGACTCAGGCAATATTAGTAGTAAGACAAGCTTACTAATGAAAAGCCAAACTATAACATGAAAGTAGAGTATGAATGCATTTGGAATTTTTGGATCAATGATAATTTATCATGAACGTGAGTACCACGTGCTGTGCAACTTAACCGTTTTTGGTCTTGTCACTTTTCAAGGAATATTCATATTAGAATTTCTCTTTGTATTTAATTTTTTTGTTAATTATCAGGACAAAAATCCTTCATTGAAAGTTTAAAGGAAATGGAGGATGTTTGGAAAGCACATCATGCACCAAACACCGGTACCTTGCCAACACATCTTTTCACATGTTACAAGCTTTAGTACATACGTAAACGT
Source organism: Entomobrya proxima (assembly GCA_029691765.1). NCBI lineage: Eukaryota > Metazoa > Arthropoda > Collembola > Entomobryomorpha > Entomobryidae > Entomobrya > Entomobrya proxima. The sequence goes on from CM056173.1 coordinate 34,062,734, forward strand.
GTTTAACTAAAAATATATGTCGTACATTACACTAAAACATAACTTATAAAATTAAATTTGTTTTCCATCTTACATATCAGAATGCTATTTGTCAAACGACACAAATCCTTGTGTATGTGACAGTTAATTCTGCTGCATATACCTCCGATTTCGCAATAACTGTCACATTGCTCTCGTCGAGACAGTTAACATCCCGTGATTGCTAACCTTTGAACCCTAATGTAGATCAGACTCTCTTATGTCTCTTGTCTCGCCATGCAGCACATCCCAACAACGTCCTGTTGTTTTTCCAAGGCCATTTCCGCGCTCCGTGCATCTGGGAAGCTTTACTACTAGGTCTACAAATTGGAATATTGGAAAATTACAGAAGCCACACGTAAAATGTTTTTCTTGAAGATGCGACTACCTAAATACCTATAAGCATACATCCATAATCCAGAAAAGAAAGAAGTAAAATATTTTCATGAAGAAATGATAATAAGCAGCATAACCAGTCAACAAGCATGATTTTTACCATACATTACTGGAGAGACAAAGAACTCGCATCTCGTCCACCCAAAAAAGCTCTGTGCGCTGCACACAGCAAAATCTAAGCAATCATTCATCCTGATAATATTTTATGCATAACGTTGTCCATCTCTCCTTCTTAGTTGTTCACCACAGCAACCAGGTAGACGTAGGTACTTTCTTTTCTCTCGTCTTCCACAACCACCAACCAACCACCACCACAACAATACAAAATACAAGCCAGAGAGTAAAAAGCTCTCTAACATTTCAGCCTGCATTTCTTCCTTCTCGTACATTTTTATTCGGCGAATGATCGACCAAAGCAATGAACTCCGTCTCCATCCTTCTCAGCATACTCCATTCCTGTCTTTGTTGTAAAACTCTGTTTGCAATGCCATATAATTCGAAGCAGCAGGAGCAGCAACCCTAGCAATATTACAAGTATCAAGCATTTTACACCACCGATACACCTTTATCATTTTATTGGGCTCGTACAATGAACCACAAGAGAGCACTCTCTGTGAAACAAACTCTTTTTCATAAAAAGCTGAGTGCTTTTAGTGCATAGCATTATATACGGTGGTGGTCGGGTCGTCGTGCGGAGAGATGTACAATAGCACACAACAACACACACGGGAGATAAGCTTCGGTTTTTCTTGCTGATTTTCCCTGCCTCTCCTTCCGACTTGGTTCCCCGTTTTGCTTTTCTGCCTTCTTTTTCCACAGAAACACGGGGTTTTTCGCTCTTGCGAGAATATGTTTGCCTGTTCTTTTAGCCAAGATTCGAATCCCACAATATATAATGCAACTTGCATTGTGTACTGCTGCCTTGTGGATGTTTTTATACCCCAGCATTCTACCTGTTTCCCCTTTATGCTCACTAAATTCGCTATATATTATTCATTCTTCTCTAGTGTCTGCCTATTTTTGCCTAAAGTGTTCACGTCCATATATCCCATCTCTCGCTCTGCACTCTCGAATCGGTTAAAACGCAAGTAACGCTACTTTACTTCCCTTGATGATATGATGATCATGATAATACGCCGACACGAAGCTAGAGTTGGCTCTTTTCTGTGGCCGTCCGTGTGAATTCGTTTCTCTTCTTCCCTTTTATTTCTCCACATTGGCATTACAATACGAATACGAAACACGAACAAGGGATACACACACAGCCAAAGTGTTGTAAAGGTTTTTGCTCATGTTTTTGGTGCATTCGTATATAATATCGTTCAGAGTTGGCATTGGCCATGCATAGAGCAGCACAAAGCACAAGAGTACAATGATATAATATGCCTTCTTCTGTTTCGAACTTCTTTCTTCCTCTTCTTCCTCCTCCTTGTTCTCAAGGGCCGTTGTGCTTTTCATGCTCTGGCGATCCATGTTGTTAGTCCATTTAAAAAGCCTCCTCCGTTTGTAACAAACTTAGTGCAATACTCTCTCTCGAGTTTTATCAACACATTCACTCCAATCTCTACCCACACACAAAAGAAGACAAAAAGGCAAGGAGAATCATTCCGCCGTATTGCGAATCACCGTTGTTCCATCATCTTCCTATATAGTATCTTCAAGTCGTTTCTCTCTGCCGTCCTTCAATCCAAAATTCGTTTTTCGCCCATTGACATCACATATTACAATTTACAAAAATAGCCGTTTCATTCTCATTCTGTCTGACATTTATCATTCATATATGCAAAATTGCCAACTTAAAAAAAATCTTATCATAATCAGCAGCGTCATACCTCAGAACTAGCTGCAGCGCTTTTCAAAATAAATCAACAACAGTTACATAAAAATTTAAGCAAAATTATTTGTATATGATCTTGTTCCAAGTCCAACTCACAACCAACTCCACTTCATCATCTATATTCTCTATTCTTCTTCATCTTCTTGCTCCTCAACCTCTCTTCACCTTTCCTCCTTATCATTTCGTCATTTCATCTACAACAGCAATAAAAAGTCTTGTAACAGCCATTTATTCCAAGCATTTAAAAATGTACTAAAAACCTCCCAACGGATTTTCTCCAAGATATCTTGCATCAACTTGCAATTACAGTTTGTTCCTCCGCCGCAAAAGCTTTGGACGCCAATTAAGCGCGTGCCACCAGCGTGCCGCTCCCTAATCATTACTGACCACTCATTCATCATTTGGTCAATTTTACCCCCGTCATTGTTCCAATTCCTCCTGGAAAATCAAAATCATACTACAATCCCAAAACGGAAGTGCCGAAACAGCAATTTTCCCCAATCATCTTTCATCCATCATCATCATCATCCTGCAAACACAAGGCCGTTTTTCGTCCCATCTCATCTCTCCTTCCAACCCATCAACCTTCGTATATCATCATCTCCATCTCTTTCTCATAAAAAGCAAAGCAAAACTTCAGTCCTCAGTCTTCTTCTTCTTCTTAAATATATATAGCAGCACACAAAAACAGCCTATTTTAGCACAACCAGCCAGCAAGCTAAAAACTACAAAGCGTACACATAACATTCGTCTTAAAGCAGAGCAGCAGAGCCGCACACAACAGGACACGGCCGCAGAGCAGAGCAGCAGCAGAGATCACACGACCATATCGGCCATTCCGTTTTCGCCTTCTTCTCGCAGGGCTCAGTGTAAAACAGACAGGCACACAAGCACACAGGCCTTTTTTAAGAGTTGAGTTGTGTGAGACAGAGAACTCTCGCCTTCTTCTTCTTCAACATCGTCTTTTCTTCAACAAACTTCGTTTTTCTGTGTATGCAAACCTAACCAACTATTCAGCTTCGTCTTCAACAATGAACTTGTATAATATTGTGTGCTAGCATTTCTCTATGTGCTCTGCACTCGTACTCGTCATCTAGCCAACATTTAACTGAACTCTAAACTTCAAGTCTCGAGGCTAGAAACACAGTTTTTTCTTTTTAAAACTGCACTTTACTTACTGCACACGTAAGTACAACACTTTACATGCGCATTTAACAGCAAAACACAGAGCCAGTAGTCCTTACCAAAAGAACATACAGGACTTGACCGTCATCTCGTCTCTCGTCGTCACCACCACAAAATAAACAGCAGGAGCATCAGCAAATGAGAGGATTAACAACGTTAAATGTTCCTCTAATTGTGTGTGTGCTTTTCATTGCTAAAATTACAGAAATAAATCAATATAGCAAGTAGATTAAGTGTTTAGTAAGTTGGGTACGAAAGGTTTAGGTGTTCTCTCTGTTGTCGCGGTCTCAATCTGTAAACCTATTAAAGTAAATAATATTTGTCAGCCTAAAAAGCAGTGTATCTGCTGCTCTTTTCCAGTTAAAATTAAAGGGCACTCTTGTTTTGGCTACAAGGTGATAAGACTAACATACAGTATCCGCGTGTTCTCTTTATTTCTGTAATTAATTTTTAACGGGTGACACGCATGTCTTTAACTAAAGTACTGTTAAAAAGTGTTAATCCGCTCTGTTAATTGTAAAGACAAGCAGAGAAGGATTAATAATTGTATTTTTTAAGGATAGGACAGGCCTAAAAAAGACGGGCCAAGAGTTTTGTCTTTTTAATAGAAAAATCAATCGACAAGGACATTGTTTAATTTGTCAAGGAACGGAATACCTGATTTGCAAGTAGTAAAGAGAGTGTGGATCGTTGATCAGCGGACAGAGTTGAGTCATTGATTTAATTTTAGACATAATTTAACTGGCAAGTAAAAGTGCAGTACAAATAAAGGATAAGATAAGTTGCTGAAATATTGGGATTATAATTACTTTTGTGGTCACCACACAGTTTTTAGATTATAAGGACGTTAGGTTAGAATACTAGGCTAGATATTGATTTTTATGGTAACTAGTATATTTAGATAATTGACGGATTAAACTTTTAGAAGAAGGGTACTTGTTTGAGTCTTAAAAGACAGACTATAAAACAGCTAACTATTAATATCAATGTGGATTGATAACATCAATCATCTTCAAATTGTAAGGTGCATCAGGGTCTCCTGTTCACTGTAATTATGGAACTGTAAAGTTGCTGACAAGTTTTCCAGTGGACTTACCAAATTACAAGTTTTAGTCGGCTATATCCGATTTTGGTTCTTACTGACTGATATACTAAATCTATTTGGGAGTTGGCCCAAGTGACAGCAAGCTGTGTGCTAAAACCCGTCGTCGTTTAGCGGAGATTACAACCCTAATCTCCGTTTTTTCATGTGAGTAAAACCCTGCTATAACTTATTTAAAGTAGTTTCATTTGACATTATTTCATAGGCTTCAATTATTACAAAAAAAATATTGATTCTTTATTATTATTATGGCGCAGTTGGAATAAATTGTTTGACATACATACATACATATATATTTTGCTCATATGACCATGACCAGGTTGTCATTGGTCATATGTATGTATCCTACTATAGTTTATCCGTGTATAGTATGTATGTATCGTGAAACTATTTCATTCCACCGGCTCCCAAACATTTTGTAAATAATGTTGCAGCACTATTATATAATCGGTTTCTTTTAATTTTAATTCCAGAAATACTTTTTTGGTAACCAGTGATCGTCGCCAGACGTTAAACGCAGTCAGAATTGGGAAATCCGGGGAAAAGCGTCATCGGAAGGAGAAGGCGGAGGAGATGTTGGAGAGGGAGAGAGAGCGTGAAAGGGAACGGGAACGAGAAAGACACAGGGAGCCAGACTTTCCTGATGGCAGAATGCAAAAGCTAATGGGGAAGCCATGGTCGAGTTGGAACCTTCCGGAGCAACCGACTGATGGTGGTAGGTGTCTATCCTGTGCCTAGATAATTATAATTTATTGTTTTGATGTTTTTATTTGGCCATGCAGGATATTGATATATATCACATTTTTTATGTTTTTTTCTCTCTAGATTTACGTAAGCTACGGGAAGCGTACTTACCTCCTGATCAATACAGGGTACATCACCAATCAACCCCTCTTCCTCCACGATGTAAATAAACAAACGCCTAAAGTGTTATTGTTACTGTTCTGCATTTGAATATGTAAAAAATTGTGTTAAATTATTATCAGATATGCCATTGTTTGGCACGCATCCTGACAGTGATTTTCTGTCCATCACGAAATGCCCAGCATGTGGATGGCTGATGAAGATCCAGCATGCTAATAAGCACTTTCTAAGTAAGCTCATTTGAATTTGCAACTGAACTCGTCATAGTGCAATGCATTGACATGTACATAATTTGTAATTCTTTTTTAAATAGGGGACAGCCGTGGAGCAATCGTGTGCAAGGATTCCGACTTGGCATTTTTTGGTACGAAAGTTTTAGGTAAAGCTTGTCACCCGGTAGGTGACCTGAAGGATACCTATAGCAAGAAGATCACGCTTAGGTTGATTCCGCCACCGCATAAGCTCTCCACGCATACCCTTCGAGGACCCTCAAGCATTAACGAGCTGGCTTCGAGAAGTCGATCTGGCTTAAGTTCTCACACTAATAAGACTGATTACTATTCCCATTCGTCGTCATCAAAATACAGCTCTCGATCCTCTCACTCACAATTACATGTTCCATCGTCGTCATACATGCAGAAAAGTAGGAGCGGCACTAGTACAAGCAGTCATGTATCATCGAGCATAAATTCGTCGAGTAGTCTTAATAAAAAGTCAGGCAAGAGTCATTCCTCCACTTCAACCTCAACATCCACTTCTTGGTCATCGTTAAGAGCCCCAACGTCGTCGTCGAGTAAGTCTAGCTCTAGTACCCATAAGCCTGCAGGTACTTCTGGGTCGTACACTTTATCGATTCCCTCAGACGACATGGGTCAAAATGAGTCAGTGGAGGATATCATGTCAAGCATAATAGGAAGCTCCAAGCATGTGCATAATATCGGGACTGGCCATTCTTCAAATAAAACCAAGGCCTCAGATTCAGATCACGATCACTTAAAGTTTTATTCAGATGAGAAACGCATTAAACTGGATACTCACCCTCACCACACTCGGAGTGAACAGAAACCCTCTCCTGACTTTAGTGAACTGTACATAAAAACGAAGCTGAAGCATAGCTCATACAATGGCTCAGGAAGCAGTCACCTTTCGAGTTCAGACTCGAAGAAAAGTAGTAAGGTCTCCTCCTCATCATCATCATCGCTGTCAAAAAACGACTCAGGAAGCTTCGGTAAACATCATACCCGCAGTACGGCATCTTCGACCGTTGTCTCCCTACCAAAACCGGTTGTAGCCGTTTCAAGTATGACGACTTCCAGTGGGCAGTTACGGAGCCACAGCTCAGCGGTTTCGTCAGTCACTGAGAAAGACAAAGACAAAGAAAAAGAAAAATCTAGTCCACAAAAGAAGAAGAAGCGGAAAAGGGACAAAGACGAACCTAGGAAAATTATCCCGCTAAAGGATAGAGACTTCAACCCTGACAAACATTGCGGCGTTTGCATACAGGGGACAAGCATTCCGTGCAAAAGGTCGCTGACCTGTAAGACCCATTCTGTGTCACTAAGGCGAGCCGTTTTAGGTAGAAGCCAGTCATTTGACGCACTTCTGGCTGCCCATAAACTCGCCAAGAGTGAGGAGAAGGGGTCGGTCCCTCAGAAACCCAAGGAAGTCCCAGAAGAAATCCCTCCTCAGGTATATTTTCCTGTAAATTGGAATTCCAAAAAATGGAATGGAAATTTCATTTATAGAAGTGCATTTTAACTGTGTATATTATGTTGTTTTCTTGCTATCATAGGCTCCACCACCAAAGCCAAAGAAGAAACCGAGTGGGTCAACTTCAAGTCTGGCGTCCCCAAACGATTTAAAGCCATTAGTAACAGTAGCCCTGGATCCTACTGGTTACGATCGGTCCGTATCTCCAGACGTGATCGAAGTGCTCGAAACAAAAATTAAATCGAAGCCCCTGATATCTGGTCCAGACGGTAAGAAAACATTGATATATATTACTATGATTACCTACATATTATGTACATGCACATTTGTGCAGTATGATCATTGGGCAGGTAATTTAACCTATAACTTTCTCTTTTTTTACACAGCATACCCGAAAATAATCAAGAACTGTCCACTCGTTTATCCGAAAAGTGTTGCCACCCAGGCTAAGTTTGAAAAAGTATGGCATCACCCCAGCCACATCGAACAACATGGGAATTTATCCGACTCAGAAAAAACAAAATTTGTTTTCTTGCTTAAGCATTATAAAAATCCTTTTTATGTGAATAATGAGGCTCCCCCAACCGTAGCTAAGAACGTTCGAGAAAAACGAAATGTTGTAAGGGAAACATGAATAACATGAATATTCTAACTGTAAAAAAATAAAAGAACTTATTTTTTATATCGCATCGTTTTAACAACCGTATAGTTTTCAATCTGGAACGCATCTGAAAAGCCATTAGACGGTTCCCATTTCATCACTTGGCCTGTGGATAGTAGTCGGCAGATTTCAGAGGATGGTGATTTACAGTGTTTTGCGTTTCTTGATAAAAAATATGAATGACAAAAACTAAATAAATATTACGCTAACAAACAGACTATATATTCCAATACTGTTGGATTTGAACGTAAAAATAGGCTAGACTTGATGTAACAATGAAAAATGACGTAGGTATTCATCTATGTATGATGTACAATGAAAACGAATAAACTCTAGTGTTTTGTGTTGTACTAAAATCGTGGATACTGATGAGTCATATGAAATTCATATTATGAATGCGTGACATTTAAAGATTTCTGTTATCTATTCAACATTTACTAAGCTTGCATATCAATAATTGAGTAAGCTGCATAATATCATGACTTTTCATTCTTACATCTAAATTCTTATTTTTTGACGTTTTAACAAACACCCGATTGCAGTTGCATACTATGCTCTGTACACTGCTGCTTACAATAACCGCTACTATTGCTTATGCAAATAGCAAATTTTACTATGAAAATAAGGCAGGGTTTACAAACCATAAACCTGACAACGAAAGGCAATACATTTTATGCAAATCTGGATATATTCCATTCAGGAAAATAATTAATCTTGGCTCTGAGCATACAGCATCTTCTCCTTACTTTACAGGTTAAACCAATATTAAAACCCATAATTATTCCATACTTTATCTATCCTGTTTTTAGCTTAACAAGAAGGCACAAAAAACGAACAAAGTTATGATATTTCGTTTTAATACGTTGAATATAATTGCTCTGTATTCTGAGACAAGCTAGAATTCGAACCGAAGGTCATACACAGTGCAGGCAACTTTTGTGTTTTATTACTGTAAAAGGTGAAGGCAAATAAGTTGTAACTTGTATCTTGACTTAAGATATTAGAAGCAGATCAGAACATTCGTGCATCGTTCTGTTGGCTACATCAAATTTTTTTAGTGATAATCAAGTTTTAACTAAAAGCTTTTTTTAACAACACAAACTTTTGAGGTAAGCTTATTATTAAGTGTAAATTTCAAACGTTGAATAGTGAGTAGGTATCATAATAATATTTATTAAATTGGAATGGGAACATTCTAGTTTTTTTAGTACCAGCAAACATGGCATATGCAATGCAAGAAAGTCGCAAGGTTTTAAAGGCTCGGAGGTTTGTTGTAGGCACAGGTAATAAATTTCAAGTTAACTATATTAACCAGAATTTGTAGAAGTCTTGAGGCACCAGTTTCATATCATCATTTAATGCTCAGGTCCACCTTTGAATGTTTCCAACAAAGCGGTTCCGGAAGATGCAATTCCTCATCTTTTTCTACTGAAAAAGACTCCTTCGGTGTTGCAGCCAAATTTGGAGGATGTCGAAGTATTCATACTGCGTTCATTTGCATCTTCTGTTCGAAAGGTTTTGGAACAAGTCCCGTTTCCCAAATTAGATTCTGTAAAGAGCATGCTGGAAAAGTGGCTGGATGTTCAACCACGAACGGGGGATTCTCACCGAATTGAACTATTTCAGAAACAGGTTGCTGCTTTGAAAAATGGACAAACGTTACCAGTTTACATCACTCAGCAAAATGCAACTTTGCTCATTACAAAGCGAGAGGAAGCTATTGAAATAAGCACTTACCGATCTTCCCTTCCAAATAAAATGGTCATGTCAACGGTTGGATCCCATTCGATTCTTTTTCCCGAAACCCGAGAGACAGTTCAGAGAATGGACATTTTAGCTTCGAAAGAATTTGCAACACAAGTTTACGAGTTGGCTGTTGGTGACATTGACATTTCCCTGGCCAAGACAATCAAGGGAGGTCAAGAATTCAATGAACCCAGAGACGTGCCAGATCCCCAGCTTGTAACGGATTGGATCGTTGGGCTACTGGTTCCCGGGGATGGTCCTCAAAATCTGCAAATTCGCAAGAAAATACGCGATCAAGTTACGTTTACCACCAAGGCCGCTGGGTCTCTTCCGTTTCGTCGTTCTGGAATGCTAATGTCTTTGAAAGTTGCTCTTCAGCTGAAAATCACCGAAAATCTGGATAACAATTTAGAGTTGGGCAAATACGTTTACAAACTTCTAATGTTGCGAATTTTAGCGGATTTCGCAGATAAGTTTTTGCAGGAGCAACACAAGTCGGTTGACCTGGATGTGGGTAGCCAGATATTAGCCAAGATTGGAAATCGAGTAAAAAAGCTGAGCAATTTCCCACTAGAGATAACGTGTCCACAATCCTTCACAGACGCAGTGATTTATCTGAGGGACTGTTCTCTGCGTCATACTGAATTGGTGATTTCAGCCTTGAGCAGTAAAATGCAGACAAAGTGGAAGAACATTTGCTCCGCCAAGGGGGATCCAAATGCACCCAGTACAAAACCAAGTCCTAAAAGCCAAAGTGAACAATTGGAGCAGGATCTAAAAGATTTGGAGCACAACATTCCAAAATTGGATACATTTCTGGAACTTGTCAGCAACTCGGTAACAGAACGCCAAATATGCAACACGGGAAACGATCCACAACCTGTTGACAGATATCTTAATAGCAGTACTATTAAATCTGGTCCAGCCCAACATTCTATGTCATCCGGCAACAATGTCAGGATTTGGCTGTTTGACACAGAAAATTACATCAAGTTTAGCTGTTCACCAGAGAAAGATTCTGCCTCAGTGATTTACGAAATACTAACAATGTACGCCGAAAAGGCTGTTGCAGCATATAACAATGATCCAATCGGAATGAGCCAACTGGCTCTGGTTTCCTTCAGGGGACTCCAGTTACTGGACCAAATTGCCACAAAATATCATCCAGATTTACTAGACTATCGTTTGGAATTAGATACAAAAGTTCTGTACAGCCTTCTACTTCCATACAAGAAGGACATGGAGTTGCTAGAACACCTTATGGATTACTTTGAGGAAAGAAATGAAGACTGCTCCTTTGACGAATCTGGCGTCCTGGGAAGAAACATCGATGATTCATCATATTGTGTGCAATACGCACAAGAGGACGATGACATGATAGATCTCCGAGAAAGAATTCTAGCTGACACGGAAACCGGAATTCAAGCAAAGTATTCAGAAGCAAACAGGTTCCGGGGCTATTGTAATAATATAATTGAACAAATTAGCACTTCAACTTGTGAATGCGAATTTGAGCAAACACAAGTAGGAAGAAAAAGGCGTGTTAAGTGCGACCGGTGCAATCTGGTAGGCAAACTTAGATGTCTCAAGAAACGGGTGGAGCGTTATGAGTGCCCGTTGCCAGAATCCGAGACTCTTCAATGGGCAGTCGTTTTTGAACTTCGTATTCCGCAGGAGTTTGCGTTTTGGCGTGCATTCCTAGCCTTCTTCAAGTTTGAAATTTTGGGTCAGCAAATATTCGATGGAGAAGGTAACCACATTTCCCAAGAATGGCTGAGCTACTCTAAATTACAGCAGTATAAATGGCGGGGTTATCCCAATACAAACCTGAAATTTGGAAGCAAAAGTAAACCAACTAGTCGAAGTTATCTTAACAGAAATCAAAACCTGGATCTGACCACTGAGCCAAATGAAGAATACATAATTTTCAATGGCATGGGATGTCATCTTCAGTATGTTGCGCTCACTTCAATTCAAAATGTTAAAAAGGTCTGCTCATTCTTGCTGGAAAGTGCTGAAGGATGCAAGTCGTATGCAAACCTGCAAAGCACGGTGGATGGTACGAGCCACAGCCAAAACAGCGTTATTGCCAAACAGTATGGATGTCACGAAAGTTTGACCCTCCGGGAGTTTGTGGCTTTTGGCTCACTTCGCGCTGGTCACCGAATCCAGTTGCGGAACTTGTACGAAGCCATTTACAGCGGGAATATCTCTCTCGAACGGGAATCAGTTTTGGCATTGGTTCTGCAAACCATTTGGCAGGTTGGACCGCAGAATGAGAAGAAAGAGTTGGAATCCCATTTGGATTTCGAGGAACTACATTTTGCTGAACAGTTTGTCGATATGCTGGACAGCCTGGTGAAAGCAAACGCAGCAAATTATAGCAGCGCGCAGATTCTCTTGGCTGCAGTAATGATTACAAGGAGAATCGGGGAAATTAATGAAAATTTACTAGAGAAAATTTCTACAGTACTGCAGCAATGGCGTGCAATTTTGAAAACGTGGACTGACAAAGTATTAAAGGAGCTCAATAACGATAACGAATGCGAGGCAAATTATGCGTCGTTGAAACATAATCTGCTAGAAATTTTGCTTTGCAGCATGTTGTCCTACAATATTGTTGACAGTTCCAGTCTTACACACGTCATGAAAGAAGAAAAGGACGTTAGTCACTGGTTACGTGCCATTCATCTACTGCATACCGAGTTAAAAGGGTTACACTTTGGACTATCCACCTTCTCCAAAAATTTACTCAGCTTTGCAAAATTGCTACCCCTTCGGCTAAATCTGGAACATAAAGTGGTAAAGGGAAGCGAAAAGATGTTTAGACAGTCCCTGTTTGCATTTATTCCACAGGTTTGGCATCGTGGTCAGCATGCGGTGGCTCAACGAATTGGATTTTCGAAATCAGTTGAAAAATGCTGTGTTGTGGTTATCCAGTACAATGAAACCAATGGCGAAACATTTCGATTGACTTTTGATTTTGTCCAAGGTGCGTTTCTGGTCAATGGAAATTCAGAATCACAGTTACCTGACATGATTCAAGAAAGTGAGCTATTCCAGAGATACTTTCAAGATGCAAGTAATTTGCGTGTGCGGCAGGAAAACGATAACTTGACAACCACCATTAACCACTACAGGGGTCGCCATTACGAATTTCATGAAAGTACGGTAAAAGTCCCCATTCCTTCTTTGGGGTATTCAGAAAAGGACAGGGAACAATATCAAGACTATCACGATGGATACTCAGACGTCTCCTCTTGTTCCTCAATGGGCAGTACTCACCAGCCTCGTGGCCTGGAATACTCAGATGTCTCTTCTTGTTCCTCCATGGACAGTACCCACCAGTCTCAAGGTGGCCTTTCTAAAATTGTCGTTATTAAAGAAATACAGGAAGATGGGAGCAAGTTGGTTCTTCTGAATCACAAATCCTTGATTCCTGCCCTGTCCAACTATTTTATTGACAACTACTCCCATTGGCTTGACACGTCACAAAACATAGTCTTGTTTCGCCCCAACCAAGACAACACACAAGATCAAGTTTCACCAGAAGACTACTTGCTAGAGCAGGTCAAGAAAGATGGGAAAGCTGTTTGGAAACTGCATGACGTTAGAACGCAGGAGTACTTTCTAAGCATTGCTTCAAAAGGATTTGAAATGGTCCGAACGTCTCTAGCGCGTCTTGAACTACCAAACTATATCAACGTTACAATGAACAAAGAACATGAAAAGACAGCATTTCTCCGTAGACACAATTTAAGATTTCGGATTAAAAACCACGGGCGCCACGAAAGCGTGGAGTACCCCGGATTTACCATAACGGCCAACCAACAAGCAAAAGGCACGCTAATTGGATTATGTCATGGCTTATTAATGAAAAACAACATTAGACATATTTACGTAGTGCCACATTCGTCCATCGTTTTGAGGGCAAGTGATCATCACCAAAAAGTGGAAATCGGTTTGTCCACCCTGAGACAACCATCCTGTTTTGTCTATGAGTTTGATGACGTTCTCAAGCGCCTCAAGGCTCACAACAGCAAATCTGCTTGGTTGTATCTCGCAGCTCTTCACGCCGCCACATCTTCCCCGCTTCCGGATCCCTTTACCAGAGTAACTGGCACGGAAATGTGTGTCGGTCTTTTGCAGTCTGCATGTGTTTGGTCCTGCTCACCCTACGAGAAGGAGTCTAAGGATATACTAAGATACATCAAATCTTTAGCTCCAAAACGGAAGTACTATGGGCGACAGTCGAAGGAAGATGAAGATGGATCCATGGAAATGGTGGAATGGCCAGAGTCATTGCCTTCTATGGCAGCTTATGATGGATATGCAATTATTGTGGACAAACTGTTTGAAGATAGCAAACGATTGGAAGTACTGCACGGGAAAGTAAGTGCTGCTAAAAAAGAGGAAAAGCAAGAAAAGCCACCAGCATTGTCTGTGAAATTATTGCTACGCGCATATTTAAGACACTTGTCTTGCTATAATGCTATAGCAACCGTGGACCTTCAAAAATACATTTGTCCTTCTCAGCTTTCTCTTTTGGGACAAAAAAACGTTGTCGAGGAACTTTGTATTCGCAAGTCATCCGAAAAACTGCAATTTGTAAACCTGATTCAAACAGCAAATGCTCGACTTGGAAGCGGAATTGCTTCGTTTACAAACCCTGATCTCCCAAAAAAGAACAACTTGTTGGCGTTTTTAATCCAACCAGAACCTCTCGGCCCTTCGGCTCCTGAAATCTGTTTAAACGAAGTGGGTGCATTTCAGGAGTTGCTCCACCTGGATTTCCGTTACAATTGGCTAAAGCTGTACAAAATGGCAATATCCTGCACTTCAGAGGAGAAAGTCAACGCGTTTACCATTGTTTTGTGCGCTGCTACCTACAGGGGTGCACAACTTGAACAGATTGCTAATCTACACTGCATTTCCCAACATGCCAAGCATGGCATCACATTCCCTTCATTAACTGAAATAGCGACAGGAAAAAGCTCACCAAAAAAGTTTCAGCCTGGATTATCTTTGGATTTTACGAGCCTGGCAGCAATGCTTGGGCACACACTGGAATATCCGAATCCTTCATTGAATACTTATAATGATAAGAGTATCATCGCAGTTTTGAAATCCTGTACCAGGCCTTTCGTAGGAGCGGAAAAACCAATTAAGCCAATAAAAAATCATACAGAGCCCTACCACCAATTTAAACTGCAGATGATGGAGTATGAAGCAAAGCAAAGAGATTACAACGTGCAAGAAACTGCATATCTGGCAAACCTTCATTCGCGATGTAATGAACTTGCTCCACAGTTAAAAAAGATGTTGTGGAAATGTCGTAAAATTGAATATCCTGAGATAAAAAGCCTACTAGAATCTAACGAGATCGAGTCATGGAAAGCCATTCCACAAATTGATAATTTGCTTGAAGTATGGTACAAAAACGAGGGACTGACAGTGTTTCTCAAAAGGGTGCAGTCCCAACTGAACCTAGTGATCGACCAGATTCAATCCAGAAAATCAGAAGCACCTGTCAAACCATTTTGTCCTAAAGAATCTTTTACAGAGGTTAGCAAAGTGAATGCGACGCATACTACCATCAAATTGGAAAATCTTTTAAATTGGGGGCTGGGTTCTATGATGTCAGAAGTCAAGTCAATTTACGCCAATGGAAAATTTAATCTCCTGGACAATTCTGCAAAACGCCTTTTCACAAAACAGCAATGCATTCAGCGAAAAATCAATGAAATTAGAGCCGACATTTTGCACATGGCAACAGGGAACATTTACGGACAAATCATTAACCAAACTCCACTCGCACCCCGACTAAGTCCTAGAAACATATTAAAGTACTTGATAGAACATCCTACCAGTTCTGGTGACGGCAACGAAGAAATTGCAAATCGGAAGGTCATTTCAGACTATGCTGGCGCACTGGCTGTTTTGCAAACTCACATCAAGCAAGTCAACAGGTGCATTCAGGGTGTAACCCCTTTCGACTTGGAACGAGAAACTAAGAACCAGGGACACACAAACTGGAGCCCTGCTGAATTTCCAGAATGGCTGCTGCTGGAACTGGAGTTGGACATAATGATTCGACCTGTTCAGGTGGATGTGGCCCGGCAAATGATTACCATGCCCAACGGAGGTAACGGAGTGACACAGCTGAACATGGGCGAAGGCAAAACTTCTGTGATCGTTCCCATGCTCTGTAGCACGTTGGCCAAGAAAGATCAGCAGCTCTGTCGTGTAACCGTTTTGAGCTCAATGTACAACATGAACTTGTCCAGCCTAACGTTTGCCATAGGCGGACTTTTGAATCGTCGCGTGTACTCCCTACCCTGTCGACGAGATTTAGCAATTGATGAAGATTGTGTGGTTGCCATGGATCAAGTGTACAGAGAATGCTTGAATTTACAAGGCGTTGTTTTAACGCTACCTGAGCATCGCCTTTCATTCCGTCTGTTGGCATACGACAAAGTCCTGAAAAAGGATATCAGTCTGGGGCTAAAAATGCTGGACATTGAAAACTGGCTACGAAATTATGCTCGGGATGTGCTTGACGAAAGTGATGAGCTGCTTAGCGTCAAGTACCAGCTTGTCTATACGGTTGGCGAACATCTCCCGATAGACGGAGGGGATCTTAGATGGACCACTTGTCAAGGACTGCTAGAAATTGTGCAGAACTTGGGGGTAACCTTAGTGAAGACGCATGGTAATAGCGTGTGGGAATTTCGAGATGATCCAAAGAAGCCACACGAATTTTTACCTATTCGTTTGCTGGATCCCAATTTTATTAACAAGTTTATGAGTCTGGTAGCAGACCAGATTTTGGAGGAAGTAATGATTTCCGAAAAAGAAAAGCAGATAGTAAAAAACTTTCTCGTAAAACAAGAAACAAGTAGGGAGGATCATGTAAAAGTCATGGAACAAATTTTCAAAGAGATGCCCAACATGCTACCAAAAATTCTCATTTATTCTGGCTATTTAAGAAGAGGGGTACTCAGCTTGGCTCTCATTAAACGATGGCGAGTAGAATACGGAGTCGAACAAAAATTTAAGTTCAGAAAGATGGCAGTGCCATTTAGGGCCAAAGACGTGGCCGCAGAGAAAACGGAATTTGGTCACCCAGATTTGGCTATCATTTTGACACACCTGAGCTACTACTACTCTGGCCTAAGCGACGACCAGCTAATAGAAACGTTTGCAATTTTGAAAAGAAAACTGGTCGCTGATACCATCTACTCATCTTGGGTTCAAAAGTTGCCCGTGGAGGGAACACCCGAATTTCTAAAGAATTACAAAAGTCTCAACTTGAAGGACAGAAGTGTCAGGTGCAAATTGTTTAATCTGTTGAGAAGGCACAAATTGGTGGTGGACTTTTGGCTAGCTCACTGCGTCTTTCCGCGAGAGTCCAAGCAGTTTCCCGGAAAGCTTGTGATGAGCTCCTGGGACCTGTGCTATGAGCGACACCGGTTTCCCGTTACGGGCTTCAGTGGAACAAACGACAGTCAAGTTTTGCTTCCATTGATGATCACTCAACAGGACTTGCCGGCACTGCAAATGACAAATAAAAATGTGGAGGAAACGTTGCTTCAACCGGAGAATGGCAACCACCAAGGCTTGCAGATGGGGGTGACGTGCAAGGAGATTTTAGAGTTGATGAAAAAGGACAATTTGACAGTGTTGGTGGATGCAGGGGCTCTCATGCTGGAATTGAGTAACGAACAAGTTGCTAAGCTTTGGTTGGAAGTAAATTCGGAAATTGAAGCAGTTGTATACTTTAGCCAGGGCAACAATCTGCTTGTAAAATCTCGTGGGGATGACCGGGAAAACTCCTTTGATGTTTCTCCTTACCAGAATCGCCTGGAAAAATGTGGCATATTTCTAGATGACCAGCATACCAGAGGTACAGATTTGAAATTTCCAATGGGAATAAAAGCTTGTGTCACCATAGGAGCCAAAATGAAACGAGACAAGCTAATTCAAGCGTGCATGAGAATGAGGAAGCTCGGACAGGGGCACTTTGTTACATTTTATTTGTCTCGGGAAACGTGTGACAAGATTGGAGCAATTAGCACAAAATCCGTGTTGGATTGGGTTTGTCAAAATACGAAAGAGTTTAATGAGGATGGATTGCTATATTGGGCAATAGCCGGAAGAAACTATGCTCAACGTTTAGTTGCAGAGGACAATTTTCACTATCCGCTGCACGAGATTCCATCTGAGGTTATAACTTCGGAGCCAGTGTTCCAGGAGAAAGCGGAGATACTGGCAAACCAGTGTGTGGATGATGAAGTTGTCCGTCTGAAAGAAATGTATGGGCAGTATGTTCGAAATGAGCCTCTATACACGGTAATTCCAAGGTGGTTTTCATACACAAAGCAGAAACTGCAAAGAATCAACGGGGACGATGAAATTGAAAGTACAATATTGCAACGCGTGGATAGAATTTGCGCGCAGGTGGTGCGAAGATGCTTGGAGCATGTGGAAACCAGATATCACATGTGCTCTGGAATGATGGAGGAGGAGCAAGAGAAAGAGCTGGAGTTGGAGAAGGAAACGGAAGTCGAGGAACAAAGGCAGGTGGAGAGACCCCGAAAGGCTGAAGAGCTCAAACCGTCACTCCATGCCCAAGTCAAAAAGACGGTTCTGAGTGGAGAGTCAATTAAGCTGGAAAACGGAGGAGTTGTGAAACTCTGTGAAATCTTTAAGGGAACTTCCTTCTGGGAATTGGTACAGCCAGACGGTTGGGCAGATGAGGTGTATGCCACGAAAGATTTTATTTCGGTGATTCGTACAGATTCCAAGAGCTACAGCTACACGGACGATTACCTACGACCCATCCAGTACATGGTTTCGTTTGATACTGGAGAATTGATGCTGCTCAGCCCTTTTGAGGTAAACGAGCTAATGCCCTATTTTAGAAATGGAGAGGCGAAATGCACCCTGCACATGTTTTCTCAACGTAAAGCCGAAAAACAAGAGTTGCTTCTAAATAACGGTCGCCTCCAACTTCCGGCTGTGGAGGAGGGAGATGAATTTATGGAAAGTAGTCGAGTGGTAGCTGCACTTTTATTGGCATCCGGAAGTTTGTATTTTAAAAACATGGAGGAGCAAATTGGGTATTTGGATTTTCTAAGTCTTGCACCTCAGCCATGGTCACCAAAGGAAAAAGAAGCAAATCAACAAGGAATGATTACCAAAAGCGGGTTTTTACTTCCAAAAGGTCGTCAGTTTCCTGAAAATGGCTTCCAGAAGGATCCAACCGAGTTGATTACAAAAGTACTGGATTGTCGGCATCCAGTTGTCAGCGAATATACGCATATAATGCGAATTTTGGAGAAGAA